>OZ037780.1:29801807-29929307 GCA_964035525.1 Porites cylindrica
ATTCTATTTCAACCCCACCGACCCAGCAACACAATTTCTTTGTTGACAGTAAATTTGTAGACCTTCACTGGGTGCGACAAACAAAACCGAGAAGATTATCTGAGAAAAGGCCTGATTGATGCATAGAATATATATAAAAAAATTACCTCCTATTCTCTTACCTGTCACGATCACGATCACGGTCACGGTCGCGATCACGGTCCCGATCTCGTTCTTTCTCGCGTGACCTGCTTCTGTGTCTTCGACGCTCTTTCTCGCGGTCACGATCTCGGTCTCGGTCACGATCTCTTTCACGTTCCCTGAAACGGTCACGGTCACGGTCTCTTCGCTCACGATCTCGATCACGATCTCTATCGCGGTCGCGGTCCCTGGGGATAAAAAGGATCAATGCTATCGTCAGAAAGCATCACGAAAGTAAGAGATAAACGTATTTAAAACTCAGGGATGAAGAATGAAACAAAACGAGATAGTAGAGAAATTTCAATAACCAACATTGTAATAAAAACTCAAAATTACAAATAAATAAAAGAAATATTAAGAAATGCCACTTTTTGATTCCCAAGAAAAGCTTTTGAATAAGCGTTTACATATGAATTTCAAATCACTTATTTCATGTAATGAAAGGACAACTGAGCAGAAATATAGTCATTAATTAAGTGAACACGCCAAGCTGGCTTCTTACTCGTATCTTTCATTGTTATTTTCTACACGTCCTGAATGCTTGATGTTATCGTCTGGTCCGCCAATACGAGTTCCTCCCAGACCTCCTCCTACAGATAAACGCACTGATCAGTTAACTGTTGCGAAACAGAATTAAAAAAATGCACCAATGAATGAATGGACTTTATTCGACCCCCGGGGGAAGGGTACTCGATATATCCTTGGGTGGGGAGGTGCGGCTCGGCCCCTCATACCCTGACCCTGTTTAAGACAAAAATCGCTGATTTTCCTACCCTGTTTAAGACAGAATTCCGATTTTGATACCCAGTTTAAGACATTCGTAGAACATAAGCGCAGGCTGTTTATCGTCTAAGAACAGGGTTATGGGCTCCTGTCTAAGAAACCATACCCTGTTTAAGACAAAAATCCCGGAAAACATACCCTGGCTGGCCGCACGTCCCCATTAAGCCCTTATAAGGGAGTACCCCCCCCCCCCCCGGGATTCGACCCCTGTAATAGACATATCGATGTTTTTGCAGCATAAACTGAACTCACCAAGTCTTCGTGGTTTCCACGTCTTGACAGTGCGGCCTCGCTCGACATCTACCACGATTCTCCTGCCATCTATCTTCTTTCCATCTGCATGCTTGTACGCCGCTGCAACAAATAAACAAAACATGGACATGTTACCACACCAAGCTTGTAAGGCCTTTGTAAAAAGTTACTTTGCATGGCAGTAAAATGCTACCTGTATCATAACTTACCTGTCCTCTCCACAGCAAAGGTGATACAGAATCATTAAAAAACCTAAACTTAAATTAATGCCTTGATGCTTTTTTGATTGACTTTTTTTACAGGGAGCAAAAAAAAACTGCTACAATATCTTGAGCAAGTACTTTCAAAGTTGCAACAAAGGTTTTACCAATCACACTCAAACCGAGAACAGTTCTTTTTAACAAAATGCCATTACAGTCCATATCACTTTTACTGCATAAGTGGCACATCCAGACTTGTGAGGGAGTGGAACATGGGATTAACAAAATGGGAAACTTTATTGAAAATGTAAAGTTCAGCCCTATGGAACATCATTTTATAACAAATAGGAATCCCATATGTATCCCCACTAGCTAGACCCACCACTACATGAGATACACGTAGCAACTTTTACTGCCATGTCACGGATGTGCATACTATGAAAAAATGACATTTTCAAAAAATTCATATTTTTAGAGGAGAATAAAGAAGAAAGGGTACAGCTCTAGCGAGAAAGGCATGAAAATTAGAGGAAACAACAGTGAAGAAAACTTTTTCATTTAATTGCCTGGTTATCGCAATCCTAAACATTTTAGGGTTTCGGTTGAGACTGATTTACAAGTTCAATAACTGGCACAAAAGTGACCAAAGCATGCCACAAGTTTGTAAGTAACAGGCAGTAGTATGACCAAATTCCACAACTACAACCAAGATGAATAATCCTTTTTTTATATCAGAGCCACAACCAAGAGCCTAATGCCAACTACACTGTTTACATGACTGGGTCATTCTCCGATCTGTAAGCTTGAGTCTGTTTTAATGCTTGATACCAAATTACATCTGTTTCAAGAAAGAAATTATTTTTTTTACTTCTATTTTGAACTACATGGTTTTAAGTCACCCAAACTAGCCAAAGAAAAGCCTTCTGTGTGCACCAAGTTAAAAAAAGACTTCTTTGCATCTAATTGCTCTGAAGTTTCATCTGCTTCAGTTTCTAATTTGGCAGCATATCAAGGTGACATTTTCAACCTTGATAAATCTTTTTTTTTTCAACTCTTGCACAGTAATGCAGCTTAAAGGGTGCTTTTTTGGGGGGATGATCCAGATCAGGATCAGTGATCCGAGATCGAAGGAACCGACAGATCCACTCTGGACAAGGATTCATCAGCTGCTTTGAAGCACTATAATCTGAGTGACCTTGGATCACTCATTCTGATCCAGGTCATCCCAAAGGAAAGCAACCTAATCCTTTTTCAGAGCTGGGACGTTTAGAGTTAACAAAAATACGAAGTGTAAGAATACTCACACTCCCACCAGATCCTAATGTACCAACATTACTTCATTACTTGGCGATAGACAGACAATCAAAGCTCTCCAGTACCGTGAATGTGTCACTGGGGCTTATTACCATCACAGCCAGTGACCTCACCAAGGGAAGCCAATTAACTCATTTTGTACCCTTCCCTTCCAAATAAAGCAAGTTACTGATGCAGAGATGTCCCTAAGAGCCGGCTGCAGGCTAAGACATAAGGTAATTTGGAAGGTGCAATTGAGTAAAACAAAAACAGCTTAACTAATAAAAAAGCCTCCTTAGCTTTTTCTTCGCTACATTCTCTCTTTTGATGTTAAAAAGGCAAAGTCCTAGGCATGGCATATTGTCTAACAAAACGTTTTCAACGGCAGCTTAAGTGCGACATGAAAAAAGAGATCACAACTATGATCTTTACCCAAATATTTTTTTCCAGCAACAAAGTAATGATGCTGAAAACTTAACTGGCTTCCCTTGGTAATACTCACCCGAGAGGTTATTGTTAAAAATTATCAATCATTGAAATTAAACAAAGCCATCCTTTTGTTAATCTTTAGCTCTTATTTGACATTGTGAGTTATCTCCACTTTTTAGCAAAAAAAACTAAAACACAAGAGAGAGCTTCAGAAGACTGAAAAAGAACCTGTGCTAACATTGCAAGCAGCTTAAGTTTACACAAGCATTCAATCCCTCATAAGCCCAGCCTTGTGTTTTTTAATTAAGCAACATCTTCCATTGTTTCATCATGCCACTATTAAACTGTGCTCCATAAAATCATTTAATGATAAAATATACGACTTTGATGTCCGTTAAAGAATTCAGCTTGTACAGTCAACTCTACAGTACTCAAAAATACACTGGTAGATAAAATCGTTTCAAAGCTTCACAGCTGTGGAACATATGATGGTATCCCTTGTCTTCACAAATAGTGTTTTGTAAACTTAAACACGTAGATTTTTGTTTTTCCAATCCAACTAAAATACCAGAGGCAAAATAAATAGAAAAACAACTATAGTTGAAGGGAAACCTTGCGTGGTGGTAACCTGTTGATTAGTCATGAAAGGTAATGTAGAGACTTTCAGAACTTCTACAGGCTGGGTTTTTCAATAGATATACTGTTGACTTTGTGTCAAAACACAGGTGAATAAAACACTGACATTGCTTCTATCAGAAACTTGGAATTTATCTTTCTTAATTATGTTCTTGATTTTGTGTTAAAAGTAGAGTTGAATGACCCTGTTTTACCTGAGTGAGTCTGACCTATACCCACCATTTTACCTGATTATCTTTCAGGAGAATTCAAGAGTATTGGGGAAAGTTAACCAAGTACTGGCTCATCAAAGATAACTCTCACTTTTGCATGATGGCGAGTGATATAGTATTCACTGCAAGATTTGACCAGAATAGGGTAACTTAGTAAGAAAATGAGGAATAGTTTGCTTGGCCAAAACTCTTATGTACCAGCACTTTACATAAAATGTGAAGCCCAGTTACCCCCAAAACTTGGACAGAAACTACTTATTTGCAGCAGGGTTTTTCGCGCTACCAAACAGGTCTGTGTGAATCAATAACAGAAGGCCAAATTTGCTTCAAAAAGTCGCAGTAAAGGACAAATACAGTTATTTTGTTTTCTCACAAATACTATGAACAAAGCTGTAATAAACGCACTGAAAATGATTTTTTTAACATACTGGTATGTAGAGTTAACCTCACTTACAACCAAGACTAAAAAACCCACGCCGTTTACCTCAAAAGCGATATTGAACCTGATACAACAGTACGTTCTTCACCTTTCATTTTTCTTTTTTTGCCAATAACAATAATATTAGTGTCAATTATTTAATATTTGAAGCGCATGAAATTCAAGGATATTTTGTTTCAGTTCCAAGACCAGGAGCAATGAAAGTTTTCTTGAATTCCTTCCACCCAGATGTAAGATAAAAAATACTACCAAGAAAAACATCCTTGAATCTCAAATGTGAGATGAAACAGTATCTAAAGTATGTGGGCTTCATCATTCACTCTGGCCTACACCCCTCACAAACTTTCTGCCGAAAGGAATCATGAGTTTGCAATATTATGATTGGCATTTTGGGTACAGCAACCTTAAATTTGGCCTGAAAGCCAAACATTCATGGCAAACCACTTTTGTTTTTCCTCCAAATGTAAATGTCGACATTCATAACCATGTATACCAAAACTTCTTAGTAAGTAGATCAGGAAAAGCAAGGAAGATAGTGGCCACCAAAATGTTTGTTGTGGTGTACCAAGCAATGAATACAACTTCCATTTCAAGGTTCCATCTCAAGGTCTGTTAGTATGACATACTTGGCTCAACCCAATACTTAAAGTACAGCTATTTGAGGTATCTAAAAATGAGTTCAAACTAAAAAGTGATCCATCATAACGCTGACTTCAACAGACGTGTCCAAACTCGTTAATATTTAGCCAAGTTAGTTTTGGAAAGCCAAAAATTTGGGCATAGAGCTAAAATCAAGGTTGCTGTACCAAATTAAAGAATATTATTGCTTAAAGAAGCAAGAGAAAGCAAAAAAATTATGTTTTATACATACCGTGCATGTCACGTTCATGCTCATACTCAACAAAGGCATAGCCCCTGGGTTTATTGTTGTTTATATTGTGGACAAGATGAATCTGCAAACAGATCAAGTAAGCAAATAATAATTTCAGTATAAATATGTGAACGAGAAATTCTGTCATGCTACATCAATGAAATCCTGTTCAGAGTGGGCATTTATTGTTCTCTGGAACAAGGGAAAGGGTAGATTCTGCATGAACATCAATGCAATGATGTCATGAGAGAATGAGAGAATACCGTTAAATGCCGCTCATATGCCCTGGGATTATATATCTTGTAAGGGGTTTTAGGAGAGCTTATAAATGGAGGGGTTTATATCTGAGGGGGTTATAACCTGAATAGAAAAAGCATTTTGAAACAAGCCATTGTAGTGCAGATCAAAATATGTTTTGCATTTACTGGTTTTTAATCATTATTACATGTAAGCTTCAAAATGTCAAAATAAATCAAATTCATTTGGAGAGGGGCTTGTATCTGGGAGAGCTTATAATCAGGGGGCGGGGTGGGTGCTTATACGTGGGGAACTTATACGTGTTAGCAGCAGTTAACTGTATACAAAAGTTTTATGTGCATAACACATCTGAATTTTTGCAGGCAAAGCTCTTGTAAGTATTGTGGATATTATTGAAGTAATCCATGGTGGAGGAGGAAAAAACTGGAAGACTTCAGCACTTTCTTTGGTTTGTTTTAACTGAAAGAGGGCCATCAAGCTCAATAATAATCTTGTTCAAAGTTCAGAATACTCACCCTTTTGATTGGTCCATAGAGTTCCATCTCTCTTCTGAGCTTAGATTCAGAGGTATCATAGTTCTAAACAAAATTTTTAAAACAGAAAAATAAATTTTAACCAGAGTTGAGTCTTCCAGATAGGAAGGTAAGTTCTTTTGTTTCCACATTTACATTCAATTCATATTGTTTATGTCATTCCATACACTCCATAGATAATAAAAGGCAGTAGTGGAGATCATAATAACATGTAAATTTAATCTGAAAATTTTTCACTATTAACCGTTGAAGCCTTAGTATTCTCCAGAGAAGATTTTATCTGCCGACATTTCCTCAAATAATAAAGTGAGAGAAATGTTTTGTGAACAATGCATTTTCCCCTTCTTGATCACTTTATTACTTCTCAAAAGCTTTTCACTTGATTACATATCTTTAAACTTGAGGGCTGTCACTAAAGGCCACTGATTTTCCCTGTATTATATGGGCATGACTCCCAGCTGCTTTCGTAGGAAACAAGAGGAAGATTAAGAAGAACTTCCTACCTGTTTAATTCCCACCCCCCCCCCCCCCTCCTACAAATTTTATATACGTGACAATTAACAGTTATTGGACGAGGTTGAGCAAAATACCGTGTTTTGTCAGTGGCAAGCAGTTATTATTTGCCGAAGCTGAAGGCTGAGGCAATAATTGATCTGTGAGACACTGACAAATCACAATATTTTGTGATAACCGAGTTCAATAATAATTTATCACTCAGTCACCGAGTTTGTTTTTTGTAAAATATTCTTCGGGAAGCTGCCAATTTCATGCAAGAGTGATCACAAGAAGGAGAAAAGCAAGGTATCATTTACTCATGAGGGGAATATTGTTGCAGCCAAACATGGTTGGATGACATTGTGCATGAGCAGACCATTATTAATAATTGTAGGCAGTTATTTGCAGGTCAAGTGGTGGGTTCTTGGCCAATGAAAAAGAACAAAAATTTGCATCAAATGATAATAAGAAATGTTAGTGACAACCCTTTTAAGAGAAACACTTGGGTCTCAAGGGGTTAATTGATTAAACAGGTGCTACGGTAGCCCTTAAGTAAGGAAAAGCACTACATACAATTCTTCCAACAAAAAGTGTCTTAAATGCATCAGTTCCAACAGCATTAGCATCACTGTGGGGATCCCCTGAAAAAGAACAGAAATTAATAAATTAAATGTCCTTGCTCCTGTCCCGGGCTGGAAAAACTTCTGTCAGTCAGAAACAGTTGGTTTTCTTCACAGGCAAATGACTTGGTAAGGGCTTAGCTCACTTGTCCAATGAGCAAGTGTCCAGGCACAATAATTTAAGCAAGCTAAGAACAAGTTGTTATTAAAAGTTCCAGTACAAAAACTGTTTCGTTTGGACACCATGCTGTCAGTGTTGCAGCATTGAAACTGCGGAGTTCTGATCCATATGAAATTAGATCTGTCAAAAACTTGAACCAACTTAAAAATTTAAATCTAAACTGAAGAGCTATTTGTTTAGAATAGCTTATTTTTACTTTCTGTGGACTGTCATTGCAATTTCTAAATGTTAATATTCCTTGAACATAGCTTTTAAGATCTTTCAATTTTCAGCAAATTTAGCAAATTTTATATATCTCTTTATTTTATATTATTTATATTTCTTCGAGCACTTTAGAACCTTGTATAAAGCAATATATAAACAAAGAATTAGTATTATTAGTATTAAGCAGTGACCCTAGGAGGAAAACAAAATGTGAGAGCTGCTTGTCCAAGGAACAAACTGAAATTCCATTTTTGTTTTGAGCTCTATGTCACAGGCTAAACCAGCAGGCAAGAAACAACAATCTTATTGATCTTACCTACTTGTAGTGCAGAAGTTGTGCAAACTACTGTTAAGCAAGTACAAAGCATATAAGGAACACTGACAATCACTTACATTGTTCCAATTGATCATCCATAAACTTTGTTGTTCGCTCCACTTTCTCTTTCCTCTGAAATGATCAATAAAACCCCATTACAAAAAAATCACCTCACCAATAAAAGTTAAACGATAACTCTAAATTCAGTGCCCAAAGCTGGCCAGGACTATTTTTGTGAGATCAAGGGTTAACCTGAGGAGACAAGTGAAGATTTAAACTGCTTTTATGTTTGTTTTGAACAAGACAACAGAATGACAATGTAAATAGGCTCAAAAAGGCAAGCAGCACAATAAGGTTTAGTAACTTGCTTTCTAACAGAGTATTTTGCATAAGAAAGGCTTTGAGATTGGGGGTAGAAAATTCTTTTAGGGACTCTTGTGTAGAACAGGGCAGATTAACAAATGGTAACACAATATAAACTTTAAAGCAGCCAATACAATAGGCACTTAAAAAATGGCACCTTTCGTTCTGTCTTCTCATCTCTGGTTTCACCTCGAGTGGGTGGTGGAGTAGTTTCTGGATCCTGAAAACATGACAAAATATTCATCATGTACCATAGTTTGCACTATTATCTACTCAAAACTTTCACTATCAGGGTTAAGGTGTGGAGGAAATCTTAAGTGAACAAATAAACTACAGTCCACTCTCTACAAGATAAACAACCTTGCTGCAGCAAAAAGGAAATGCTTCAACCTTTAAGCCTCAATATCAAGCTACAAATTTTCCAAACTGATCTCCCTATATTTCCTTAAAGAATCAGTTGAAAGAATTTTCCCTTTGTTTATTATTTTAACAATTCACATAAACTTTTCTCTTGATTATGTATTGAAATCGTTACAGTATAGTTCTTATGCTACTCATTAACCGTGCCACAGACAAACCTAAACCTCTGGTTAAGTCCATCTATGAAACAGTGCCCAAATCCTTGTTCTGGGCTCCCACCTGGTTATCAGGATTTGAGTATGCGCCATGATTGGTCTGTTAAAAATGCCATTTTGGTTTTGCCCATCAGGCCCGGGTTGCTCGAAGCATGGTTAGTGCTAACCAGCGTTAAATGCCATGGAAACCTATACATTTTGACACCTCTTAACCAACGGTTAGCGCTAACCAGGCTTCAAGCAACCGGCCCCAGGTAATTTGCTGAGTCTGTTGGATCTGTTGGAACAAGGATCTCAGCACTGCTTCACAGATGTTACTAACTGGGTTTGGATTACATCTGCAACCCAGGCTGCTTATTTACTAGTTCCTGGTTTCTGAAAAGTGCACCCTGGCAAGCTTTGCCGTGCTACATGGCAGTACCATGACTTCATTTCACATGCCATGCAACTGCAGCACTGCACTCCTGTCATATGTTATCAAAAAAGTTTGGCTGAAATGGTTAATTTCGTTTCAGCAACAGCTATTTAAATCAACTGAATTAAATTTGATGCCTGATACTAAGTTGCACTGCAGTCATACTACACTACTTTTGAGCCAGCTTGGCTTGGCAGCACTGCGGCATTTGAAACAGCCTAAGTGCAAATTTAATAACCATGTGGTTCAGTCAACATAACTCAGGGGGACATTACTTTCAGCCTGGCCTTCTGATTTGTAACTGTGAATTTTTCACCAAGCACCGCACATGGATTAACACAGGAGATCAAATTCTAAAAGGTATTGAATAGATTAATTTTTTAGGTTTGAACAGCCTTCACGCCATTAGGTTGCCGAAGTCAAACAGAAGGCTAAACAATTTTATGGACCAATTTCGAATTTCTTGTTTCCGTACAACAACTAAGCAAGTCACTATAAGTAGAGATCAAGGAAAAACTTTCACGAAAAAAGAAATTCCATACGCAATGAGAACTTAACCGGTGAGCTAAACGAAATCAAGTTGAAGCTCTTAAAAATCTAAAGTGTAGGAGCTAGAATAATATTATTCAATTACAACTATAAGTTCGCCACTCGAACGTAACAAGTAAATTTCTTTCCATCTCTCACAGCAAGATGGCCCAGAAATGTTACTAAGCTATACAAAGTAAACAAGTTCTTACCTCGAATACTCTGACGAACTTTCCCAGCCCAGTGTACAGCCATGGTCGTTTTTGAAAACTGAGTTTATCCAAAGGTGGTAAGTATGGGATTGGATCTCGAGGAGCAAAAAGTGCGAGTAGATTCGGCGGCAAAAAGGCCGTCATTTTCTTTTGGCAACACTCCTCGTTTTACTACAACTAATGAAAAACCGATTTCATTCAAAAATCGTGTAAAAATTCAGCTCCAAAGCCACAAGCACGCCTCGTCACCCCGCGAAGCCTAAGCTTAATGCTCGCAAAGGTCTATGGGAGAAATATAACAGAAGTTATGATTGATCAGCAAACCACATGTCTTTAAGTCATCCAACCTCGTCCCCAGGGTCTTCTCGCTTTCCAATATGGCGGCGGCAGGAGAGAAGACCCTGGCACACAGCGAACTAAAACGATCGCTGATTGGTGCATTCCACTACGCGTTCATACGCGCGCTCTCATTGGTTCATTCCTTCCAAAACAAAGATGGTTACCCTTTGATGGCTTCGTAGAGGCTTAGAAGTGCTTTCTTCAGTGTTTGAGACCCAAAAGGTGGACAGAATTCAGATCTGATTGTTCGGAAAACTGTGACTGTACCGTTGGAAGGCAAAGATTCGAATATAGTGATATCTGAAATGGTAATCGCTGGGAATATTACAACGCGTAGAGGTATTTCTGTTGCTCGTGCTATTTGGTTTTTGTGTTCTAAATTACTAAAGATTTGCTTCTTTAATTCCCGATTTGTCAAAGAATACATGCAAGGCTTCAGCTTATCAATAAATTTAGCTGTCCGTTTGCAAAGGTTTACTGTTGTTCTGCTTTTTGTTTTCTTTGAACAAAAGCTGTATGCATAATATTATTGATGTATGGGGTTATACGGAAATCTTGCATAATCTGCGCTTTGTCTCAGCAGTTTTTTTGTCTAGTGAAGCATTTTTTTTCATTTGATCGTAACATGCATGGGCCTAACCTGGCCTTCTTTTAATTTTTTCCACTGTGATTTTGAAGGGGGGTGAGCAGCGACAGAGGCAGATGTCGAAACAAAACTAAAAATTGAAGCGAAACATAGTGTCGCTATCCTTTGATATTTTTAATCCTGACTTTTCATTTATTCAGTTTTTATTGTCACAATAATGATAATTTATTATTATTTGCTCATTTCAGCGGCAGTAAAATACAGCTAAATACAGAGACATTGGGAAAATAAACTGTTTCCTTTTCTCAGAAATGAAAAACTTGCATATTAATGTATATTTGAAGCTTGAGGGATTTCTTTCTAGTTGCAAAAATAAAATAATGAAAGCACATGATGTCTTTTATTCTATCAAGTTGAAAACAGTGATCAGCCCATGCAAGGAAATCTGACAGTCTTGGATTCTCAATTCTGCACCATGGATACTGCATTCTGGATTCTTTGTCAGTGGAACTTGGATTCCAAATTCCAGTTATAAGTGGGATGCAGAATACTTGCCCTTTATTCCAGATTCCACGAGAAAAATTTCCCAGATTCCAGATTCCCTTACATGGGGTGACAGTGACCCTAAGATAAATACGTTTTCTGTCAAACTAAAACCTGTCAATTGAGCTTCTAATTACTGTAGGCTAAGTGTGCTTGTTGTTCTTGTCACTATATGCTTGAAAAGGGGGTTTGTGGACCAGGTGAAATAGTGGCTGGTACTGTACTATTCCAAAACCAACTGGGCATGATTATGAAACAGCTATAATTCAGTTCTAAAACTTGGATTTACAAAAATAAACTGCCTCAAAGGGTGCATATATCACTATCCTCTGAATAAACAAGAGCGGAAGGGGCATGCAGTGTCTTGATCATGGGGTTTTTCATGTAGGGATGCCAAGGCTTTTGAAGTGTTTTGCGCCAGAGTCCCCACTAGCATAGTGAGCTTTTATTTGCCTAGTCACAACTAATGAGTTTCGGGTCACATGGTCCCAAGCAAAATTGTGAAACAATTTCCCTCCAGTTTGCCTAAGATAAGTCACTGAAATGAATTGACCAAGAAGGCTTGAGAAAATACCACACAGGGAAAAGGCAAGGCTTTTAGCTTGTTTAGGTGTTGGGCTGTGAGGTTGCAGCTGTTAGATGTGCTGGCTTAAATACTTCCAAAGTCTACTTTAAGGTGTTGGTTAGTCTTAGTCATAGTGTCTATATCATAATTATATCATCAGAAATAATCAGATTAACACAACTATTAAACTGATAATCGATTATAGTAGATTATAGTTTTGTGCCCCCTGTGCGCCATTTTCAACACTGAAAATAATTTTGTAAGTGAACAAAACAAAAAACCTACCCCGCAAGCAGAGGCTTATCTGTCACATAGTTAAACCAACTAAACATCATATAAACTACATTAAGAGCCCATCAAAAAGACAACACAGGTGTATTAATGTCCTTATTAGTCAACAATGTTTTTGTGAATTTTCCACAACAATCAATTGAACATTTGTATAAGCAATACTCACTTTGCTTTAGGTTTCTGATCAATGATAGATTATGATCGATAATCAGCACACCACTACCAGGTCATGTCTCGATTTAATAAGAGTACGAAAGGGCCCATCTGACGAGCAAAGCGTGTTTGACTTAAAAGATCTATTATCTCCAAATGAGATAGGAACTGTTACAGTGCACATGACTCAGATAGGACTATCAAATTTTTGAACAACTGGAGTCTAGCCTTTAGTCAATTTGCACATTGACATGGCAAAGTGCAGCCCCAAGTAATATGTAAAATAAACCAAAGTCAGGGATTAAGAAAGTTTTTGCTCTAAAAATCGAATCTATTTCAAAGTGGAGAATACTTTTGGATTGCTATATTACAAACAATGGAAACACTCTTCACCTTTTGCTAGCTATTAAAGTGGGGTTAATGCCTTTCATTTTTTACATCTGAGAGGCAAAAAAAACAATAATAACAACATCTTAAATCCTCTATTAAGGCCCCCTCTCTCAAATAAGCCCTCCTTTTCATTGGAAAGTTTTAACAATAAGCCCCCGTCTCTTTTAACCTCCATCCCACATCCCCCCCTTTTCTTATTCTTCATAAAAGACTGTATCAATCAATGACGACTGTAAAACTTTGTGTGGACCGATCCAGGATGGTTTATTCACCAACTGGAAGTTCGGATTTGTTTTTGATCCTCGGCTGCTTGACCTCCAACCTTCTTGTACTTCGGCTTTTTCACTTGGCATTTTTTTTGTGGGGGACTAATACCAGCGTCTTTGCTCTAGATTAAAATAATAAGGCCCCTATCTCTATTGCCCGGAAGCATTGTGAACAGGGTTAGATATCAAAAGCCAATAAGAAAGTCTAAAAACTGTGAAGTAGATCAAGATTGACAATAATTTTATTACCTGTACCAGATCAAGTGACAAAATATCCAAACTGAACAAGGGCCTGTTTAATTTTCAACCAAAGTTCCCTCAAATTATATTAACAAAATAGTGTTCTATGTCTCTTGTTTTCTGACAAAAAATGTTTTTTTACATATCAGAGTTCCGTTAAAATGTGTGCAAATAGAAAAACAATAGTCAAAAACTTCATGAAGATCTGTAACAAAACTGACGATAACTTATCAGCTCAAAGTGTCTGCGACTCAATTTAATGCTTAGTTGAATTTCGGAGCGGAAGAAGTTTTAGAGCGTCGTGACAAAAAATTCCCTGGCTTCAGAGGTCTGTTCTCGAAATTCCTAAGATCAAATAAATTGCGCTCACGGTTAAAAAAAGCTCCCCCTTTCACGAAAGAAGAAAACTGAACCTCTGGCACTCAGGGTAGGCAAAAAAAGAAAACAGTGAAGAAACGTCGGTATCGAGAAATTAAGTTGTAGACAGTTGTTAAGTGCCGTGTACGCTAGAACGTTCAGGCTTAAAACTAAACCCAGGTCATTGAACAGAAAATAAGATCGCTATATCATTCTACCGTATTCACGTGGCTTGTAAGTGCATTCATTCATTTTTTTAGCTTCTTTGAGTTTGCCTCTGCCGCCATTTTGTTTGTTTTTCACCAGGTCTCAAGACCTCGTACCCAGATCCTCTCACTCTTTAGCTTGGCCGCCATTTTGAATAAATTTCCACTCTCCGTGGACAAATCAGTCACGTGATTTCTGCTGTGTGCCAGGGTCTTCTCTCCTGCCGCCGCCATATTGGAAAGCGAGAAGACCCTGGGGACGAGGTTGTAAGTCATCCAATCAAATTCTTTGTTAAATCTGTGTCGTTTTATGATTTTCAAGATGGCCGACAGTGGTCAGGAAAATATTCGCAATGGCTTGCGATTTTTTGATCGAACAGACGATTTAACGGCGTCAAAAGTTGGACTTGCAGCACGAGAAGGTGATGAAGAAACTTTAAGAGCTCTTCTAGCCAGTGGTATGTGTATTTCAGCTTACGGTATTACTGAAAACTTACTAGTACAAAATTTATTACAAAATATGCCTACATCTTCTTAACTAAGATTTCCACATTGGATTAAAAGTAATCAAGACTTGTTTTTGATGCTTATGACAGTTGTTGGATGTGAGCTGTTGGAGTAGACCTGTGTCTTGTATGAACCCAAAACCAAACAATTTTATTTCCACCACTACAACACTATTTTCAATTAAAGGTAAATTGCAGTATTTACTCATGTGTAATAAGCTTTCTTTTTTCAGAATTGTTTGCTTGTATGTTGGTAGAGGCACAAGCTGCAAATAAATGTTTTTAGAAGGATGTATTTTTGACCAGGTCACCATTGTAGTTAGAAAAACCAAAAAAATTATAGGACACAAATTATTTCAAATGTTTTATTTCTTTAATGACTATGCAAATCTACAGCGTAAAAATTGACAGTCTAAGTATTTGATCTGCCCCGTCATCATGTATGACCACCAGAAATGTTTTGGCAGACATGGGCAAGTTTTAGTGTGCCATTGTCTGATGATTAACTGTTATTTGTAGCTCTGGAGAAAGTGGTGTTGGGAATCGGCTGAGATTTCATAATCGATCATCAGAAATAATCAGATTAGTCTACCTGATCAATCATCATTTATTACGATGAGAAAATTCTCTTACATGAATTCTATTTATTTTTCACCTTTGTGCAAGTCAAAGTACATGTAACACAAACTTTCTGAGCCCGACAACCACTGAGCTCAGAATTTTTTGTTTGCTTCCTGGTGATCAAATTCTCTTTCTTCTTTAATTTTTAGATCATTTTAAAAGACAACACACAAGTTTTTAATCTCTTTATTTGCTGACAAGAATTTTTAATTTTTTCCCACAAAAATTTTTGATTGAACATTTTCCAAAATGAATTATAGCATTGCTTGAAGGTTTTGATCGATGATTAATTAAGTTGTTATCGATTATCAGCATACCACTAGCTTGCAGACCTGATTTTTCTTTAAAAGAGCAGCTCTAATAATTAATTAAGTTACTACTGTATTTGTTAGGGGCAGCCTGTGATGTTTCAGACAACCGTGGCTGGTTCCCAGTGCATGAAGCAGCTGCCGCAGGACATGGTAGTTGTCTGCGAAACTTACTGCAACACAGGAGTGAGGACCTTCTTGATTCAAAAGCCTACAGTGGTGAAACTGCTCTTTTCTTAGCCGCTGTGAATGGCCATGTGGAGTGTGTAAGGACACTCTTAGAATTTGGTGCAGATGTGAATATCATGAACAACGAAGAAGTGAATCTTCTTGTTGCTGCTGTAAAAGCTGGAAGCATAGAATGTTTTGAGGTTTGCCTTCAAAATCTTATTTTTAATCTAGCCATTGAAAGTTAAGGTAGTGTGGTTGAGTGGCCAGCATGCAGACTGGCAATCAGGCGGTCATGGGTTTGACTCTCACTCAGGCCACCTACTGGATTTATTTTCATCATCCCAAGTTAATCCTCAGCCGTGTTTGTAAATAGCCAATGGGCTACCTCCTGCCAGTTGAGTATTTTAATACTGTTATGTACTATTTGGTTTTTTACTTCTAATTATTTGAGTGGAGTGGTTACAAACTAGCTGAATAAGCTAGGTGGACTTTCTACCTGCTGTAAACAAACCTTCAACCTTTAAAAAATAGTTTGAAGGGGAACTTTTTGGTACTGATATCATTTTTTCTTCAGATTTTCTCAACATTCAATCTGGATGCCAATGGTCAGGACATTGGAGGTTGGAGTGCACTCCATGAGGCAGCATTTGCTGGGCGAGAAGACTTCATCAAGCTGCTTCTTTCCAGTAGAGCAAGCATCAACATACAGAACAGTGATGGGGCCACGCCTTTATTTACTGCAGCACAATATGGCAAGCATTCTTGTTTAAAACTGTTGTTAAAAGAGGGTGCTGATGTGAATATTTTGACTGTGGATGGAGCATCACCTTTGTTTATTGCTGCTCAGGAAGGCCTGGTTGATTGCATGAACACCCTCTTGGCTGCAGGTGATTGTTTTTAACGGCTTTTACTCATTGTTATACCTGTAATCAGTAACAACCCATTTCAAATTTATTCCTCACAAAGCAAGGTTAATAAATCTGTCGGAATTTACATTGCTCGTTGCTCCCGCAAAATCACCAAGCGAAGACTAAGCTCCAATTGACCTCATTCAGTATAACGTCTCATGTAAGTGTATTTTTCGGTTTTCAAACAACACTTTGATAGAACCAGTTGATATCAAGGAGGATTGGTCAGTGTTGTGTAGATTGTTTTTGTGGCCATTTTGGCAATCAAGAAATGCTTTTGCCGATTAATTTCAAGGGCAAAACTATTTTACAGAGAACATTAGAATTGCGTTTGAGTTTGGCTTTTTACTTTAAAAACCTTGCTTTTCCGTGAAATCAGTACCTCACAACTTGCATTTTACATTATATTTACTCGGCCTTCAGTTTGCATTTGCATCTTTTTCTCAACACTGAGTATCAGGCTCAGATTTTTAAGTAAGGGTCTTGGTGAGTCTTGGATTTCACCATTCGTCACCCCTTATTTTGTTGGAATTTTTGACATTATGCAGAGTCGCAACAGTCACTGTTTGTTGACAAATTGTACCAGAGCTAGGGAAAAAGCTAGGCTGTTCATTCCCAGATGGTTACAATGATGATTGACATCATTCCTTCGAAGCATGAATGCTTAATATGGACTTAATATGGATGAAGTAAATATTAGATTAGGGAAGCACATTCCATGTGAAAACAAAGTACTTACTAACCTCCTAAGGTATGCAATAAAGGCATTTTTGGCAATGGCAAAGTTTACCTTTTGTTGGAAAAGTATGACCAAATCGTAGTTGGTAAATGATGAGTTAAGACTCCAGACTATGCTAAACTGAGTCATTACCTTACGACGAAGATATCAAACAAATTTCTTCAGGGAACACTAACCATAATATTTTTGGTGATTTTTGAAGGCATAGCGGTAAAACTTGAAAAAGTTGACACAGTTTGTTCAAGTTTCAATACCTTTTTTTTTTTTTACTTTTCAAACTTTTATTAAATATTCCACAGCATTACAATACTAACGTTACATGACATTGCATGATATTACGTTACGATTAATTACAATTACATTACATTACACTATGAACTTTAACGGTAAAGTAAGTTTCAATACCTACTAATTTTTGCCATCCGTAGCAACAGTAGTCTATGTACAACCGACCCTGTGGGGAGGGGGTGGGGGCGGCTGTACACATGCTATAGCAACAAACGGTAGCAAACAGTTTCAATACCTAAATATAGTCTTAAATAACAAAATTGGACCATTATTTTTGGAATACACTGGATGCAAAGACACGTTTTAGCCTTTCAAAATGTAGCAAATAGCGTATTGAAGCCTCTTTAATGAGCATGGACTAATCTAACGTTTGCTGCGTCTCGTAGGAGCAAGTCCAGAAACCTGCGTTATCGATGGAGCAACACCGCTACATGCCGCAGCAGAACGCGGGCACGCCGATTGCATCCAAATTCTCTTAAACGCTGGAGGCAGCTCATGCATAGAGACGAGCCCTGAGAAAATCACTCCGCTGCATTTGAGCAGTCAGGAGGGTCATTACAAGTGCATGGAGTTGTTACTGACTGCGGGCGCTAACGTGGATGCGGCCACGCAGAGTGGAAACATGACTCCGATTTGCTTGGCTTGTCAAGGACACGCGGATTGTACTAGACTGCTCTTAGACTGGGGGGCAAATCCCAACCACATATACGAAGATGTAGATGTCCTTCCCAAGACACCGCTGATGGTTGCGGTGGAGAGCGACTGCGCTGATTGCGTGAAAATCTTGGCGGAACGCGGCGCGGACACAAACATGGCAACTTACACGTCGCCTCTTGTTCTTGCGGCGCAGAACTCCTCTTGTGAATGTGCCAAGATTTTGTTGGACTTCGGCGCTGATCCCAATTACAGCGACCGAGGGAAGAACACTGCTCTGAGTATCGCAGTGACACGATTCTGTTACGGTCATAGTCACAAGTCCAAAAAAGCACAGCTTGAATGCATTAAATTGTTACTTAAGCTGGGAGCCAGTGTGGATCCTCTTCATGAAGGAACTTGCTTGGCGTTTAGAGACCCCATCGCTATGAAAGTGCAAAGTCCTGACTTGTTTAAGGTATTGTTAGAGTTCGAGGGAAACAGGCAAGAAACGCGCGAGATTTGTCGTGCGAACTCTCGCGCGAAGAAAACAGACTTGAACTGGCGTAGACTAGTACGGCTGACGAGTTCTCCTCGTACGCTGCAACATTTTTGTCGCCTGGTTATTAGAAAGAGAATTAATAGCAACCGTGTACAACGAATACCTGAATTGCCCGTTCCACCTTCTCTAAAACAATTCCTAATGTATTCGGACTTGTAGAAAAAACTGTCATTTTCCTGAGTCTTGTGTTCTCCATTAAAACTTTTTGCGTTTGACCTGAAATCGCCCTTTCTCTAAAATTGGAAACTTCTACGGTGTGGTAGTATAAGCCACGATACTAGGGACCGTTAGCTTCTAAGACAAGGACAAATTCGAGAACCAGACTTTCTCAAATACTTACTAGTGCGCGCGCGTGAACCAGCCTCATTTTGGCGGGAAAATGCGATAGCCGTCGTCACTTTACTACGAGGTTTAGCGAGAATGCAATGGTGGAGACAGGTTATCAAGTGTTGGAAGTTTTATCACTTTGCGAGAAAGAGGGCTAAACCTCCTTCAAGAAAAATAACCGTGTTAACTTTTCTGGTGAAAAAAGAGTAAAGTGAAGCTTTCCTGAGTGTTCATTTTTTGACAATACGTGAAAAATCTTTCCTTCGGCGTCATCCTCTTCCTCGAATCTAAGGATCTCTTTCTACTGAGGGGTAACTTAAAACTGCAGTTTTTTTCCATAAAAATGGACGGCTCACACCGGGTTTAAGGCCATTTCATTTTATCAGCCTTCGAATGATGATATATATTGCAAGATGCTCAGTCACAAAACTAAAGACGATATTGTTCTATAAACGAACATTTTTTTCTCTTTTGCCATGGGCGTGTTCGGTATTCACGAGTTTGACGTGAACTTTGCAGTAGAAATTGCCTAAGAAAAGAGCAGACATTTGGAAACGCCCCCATTGGTTTCCTCGCGAAAAGACGTCTGGGAAACGATCGCAGAAATTCCATACTGATGACGTGTCACTACCAAGATCCTGACGGTGTTTGAAATTGGTTGAGGAAAACTTCCAACCAATCAGAAGCACTAACCAGATCTAGGTAGTGACGCGTCATCAGTATGGAATTTCTTTGCTCGTTTCTCAGACGTCCTTTCGGCGGCGTCCTTTCAGTGGTGGGGTAGCGAAATGCCGGCTGTTTTCTCAGGCTACAGTAAAAAGTATAAAAACATTTTGATATTAAAAATAATCGAGCATATTGTAAATTGTAAATATCTTATTATCCACTTCCCTCAGGGCTTTTCAGAGATAATTTACAACACTTGTTGGGGGACTTTGCCAGACTGCTTAGGTGCAGTTTACAAGTAATGAAGGAATGAGTAATGACGCCACATACATGAGTGTGAAAGTGAGACAGACCACTACACCGGGCACTACGTGCCCTACTCTTTACGAAGAGTGTGTGGATTCTTTAACGTCCCACAGATTTATTACATGTGCAAGGGCTTGTGAGACGGGGCCTACGGTTTATCGTCCTTATCCAAGAAAGTCTAACCGTTTGCAGATGTTATTAAAAAGGCAGCATTTTCTCCTCAGTTATTTAAAGACTCGGAGTGTTGGTCCGGCTGGGGTTTGAACCCACGACCTCCCACTCAGCAGACCGGCGCTTATCCCATTGTGCCTCCGAGAAAGTCTAACGGATAACTTACAAAAGGACTTAAAAAGTAAAAGGAGAAAAATACTTAAGGAAAGAAAAGCAAATTAACAATTCAAGAACACAAAGAAACTATTTCTTAACCGGAAGTAAAACTCACCTAAACAGCATTTCCGGCACCTGTTAGACAATGGATTATTGTAATTATTATGTCCAATCAATAATTTAGGAGTGTGAAACCAATAAAGAAAGCACCAATGGTAACATGGCTCGCTTAATGGTTTGCTGTCGGAATTATATATACAATGGCCAAAGATGTCCATTAGAAACAACAAGCGTGTGATCGCATGAATAAAATAAACTGTTACTTGTTTGAGGACAAAAACGCGAAACGTTCCATAGAGATCAAGGAGATAATTGCAGTAGAGTTTAGCGGCATTGAAAGTTGTTGTGTACCACTTGCTAGCTTTACTCGATCCAAGTGTCATAAGATGAGAACGTACCTCTTCGAGAATGGACACGAGTCTCTAACCATTCGAGAAATTTTGATGACAAAAATTGAACTCGCAAAAGAACCAATCTATATCTAGTACGGCCGTTATGTACGCCTCATTAGTGCCAAACAGTTCTCAGACGACTGTCGAAACGACTGGTAAGTTGCATATACTTGAACTTTGCTGCCTTATTCTAGCAACGCGATCAGCGACGCTAGAAAATTTAGCAGACAAAACCTTGTTATTTTTCTCGTGCGCTTCTCGTAAACAGAAGATCGCTTGCCTATGCAGTAATTTGTCGTTTCCGAATTGACAATATATGTGGTAACACATTTTTTTATACAGTAAAAATACAAACTGAAAAAACTTGTAATATTCGAATGACTGCAATAAAAGTAGTTTCTAAGTTTTATGTAAAACAAGTCGACTGCCAGGTGCAAGGAACAAATCTGAAGCTTGCCAGTTTCTCCTACGTTACTTGGAAATAGCCAAAATTTATGCTGTTACAGTTTTATCATGCGATTTGCCGACTACGATCTTGGTTATGTAAAAAAAGCTGTATTACTACGATCAGCCATAGTTCTGCATTTTTTTTAATATCACCAAAAAAGTATCATTTCTGGACGCTTTGAGGTTTCTTCAGCTCGAGGGTGCCTCGAGAGCATATGGCATACTTTAAATTATTAAATATTTACACCTTTCTTTTGTTAAAGCATCTAATATATGCATTCAGATCTTAATTACTACCCCAAACTATATAACAACTCTCATGAATTCAGGATCAAAACTTGCGATATCGCTCCTTCATTTTTCTGACTATCTCGTAAAATATTCGAAACTTGTTATAACACTTTTTGTATTTTCATATTCACGAGTAAAGTTAAAACAATTCTTGCCTGAAATACACAATGAAAGGATAAAATAGCCATTATAATTAGGAAATAATAGTGCTTAGGGGCTCAAAAACCAAAGTCTTATCTCTTGACTGGGGTCAAACAATCTTGGACTTTAAATTCCAGTGATTTCCCTATATGATTAATAAGAAATAACAAAAAATAATAATAATTTAGATTTTTCTTTCGGTTTTGTTTTCGAATGTCTTTTGTTGTTAAAGAATTGAGGTACTTATTCATTGGTAAGATTTTTTGGCAAGTCTTGGCTATCCCGCTAAGTGACGTAGCCTTTACCATCTTATGGATCTTCTGCATGTAAGGCATTACGTAAAACAAAGAGATACTGCCGGAACCAATCAGAATTCAAATGTTTTTCGATCGGTTGAGTTTTCGTGGACCTTTCGGAACTAATCGACATCGTGCCGAAGTGAGGAGTTTGTGCCTCGTGGTCGCTTTGCCAGCTATTCGTGGCTGATTAGCCTTGGGCTTATTCCTCGCGAAACCGGGAGACGAACTTGGTCGGTTGCTTTCGGTGGCCATTTGCTTTTGAAAAAGCTGATGCTTTATTAGCTGTTGCCTTTTGTATTCATTACTGTTAAGAATTTTTAAATCTTAATCTCATTTCCAGACCCCTTGTAATTTTTGAATATATAGTCTGGTCATTTTCTTTAACGATCACTTAAGATCACTTTTGCAAAAGTATGTTGAATAGCATATGAAACTTCAAGTTTATAAAATGCGAAAACTCACAATGTTTATCACCGCTGTTTATGTTTTTTTTTTTTGTATCAAACTACGATGGCCCAAGAACAAAGTCTCTAAGAAGAATAAAGGTTAGGTGAAACTTTTTCGAAAAAGTGATCCGGCCATCGCCTTCGAAACTAGTTAGCCTGCATAGCAGACTTATGAGAGAATTGGGGGCAAAAAAAGACATGCTATAGTCTTTATATTTAAGCGAGAAATCTACTATCGCGCGCAATAAACTTGCTTATCTTACAAATGAACATTTTAATGCAAAGAATCGCAAACGATTCTACTACAGGACGTAGGATCTACAAGAGATCTGATCAGTAAAAAAATACGAAGTAAACAAAATCTGAAAAGCTGATCGTTCGTAAGACTTAACTTTGCAAGACATAAACAAGACACCGAAAGAACCCAAACAGAAAACAGAGCGGCGTCCCCCGGGGAGGGGGGCACTTGAGAAAAGTTTGGGTGAAGGTAAGCCGCCAAGGCCTTCAGACCCTGTTTAAGACTGTAGCCCAAATGCCCTGTTTAAGGAGATCTTTTCTTTTTAGATAGTATAAAATACAATGTAAAATGGGGGAAAAATATATTTATTTAATTTGTTTTGGAGTCACATGCAAAAAGATTTTTTTTTAGATTACTGACAAAACAAAATAAGATTATTTTAAAAAACTTCGTTATACCCGTATACTGCTCACCGCCAAAATTCACACCCTGTTTAAGGCTTCGGGTCCAAACAGACACCCTGTTCAAGACGCTCAATAGTTAAATTATATACCCTGTTTAAGACTCATGACCCCGAAAAGTGAAAACCATACCCTGTTCAGCCGCAAATACCCATATAGGCCAAATGAGGGAGTCCCCCCCGGGGGGGCGGGGCTAGGGCTTTTGACAGCTGTTTTGTCATTGTGGCCCAAACTCACAATGACATTGTCAGGGCTTTTAACAGATTGTGCGGGTATTTTCTCGGCAGTTTTTCTGTTTGTTGCGCCCTTCTGATGAGCTACAATAATGGCGAAACAGCTGTCAACGGCTACAACTCCGCTCTGTTTGTGGTCTATTTCGTAAATGAGGTTGATGAGAACAAAAGAAACATTCTGGTGATAAAATGGCCTATTGCGGCCAAAAAAGCAGAAAAAAGAAAATGGAACGCTTTATAATTTGGTCCCAATGGAAATTCCGGGCAAATTTAGTCTATTTTGCCCGGGATTTTGCACGTATTCATGAAGTCCCAATAGTCCACACTAAACTCGTTTATAATTTATAATCTCTTTAAGCTACAGATCCTAGCCTGAATTTCAGCCGTCTTCTCGAGCCGCAAACTCCCGAGAAAGTTTTTGGGTTGTGACTCAAGGAGACGGCAAAAATTCAGGTTTGATAGATCTTATTTAATTTCTAGCTGCCGGAACTCTGAAAAAAAACCCGCCTTTTTGAATTGACAAACCACTCCATTTTGTTTTGCTTACTTACACTTTTATCATGATTATCTACAAACCTATTGAAACCTCAGTCTTCAATGTAAATAACAACAGCTTTTCGGGCCGTTATCGGGACGTTCGAGAAACGGGCTCCTGACCTGGGAGAGCGGTAGAAATCGAGCCTAGTTCCTATTCGAAAATAAGAGTTAAACGTAGAGGTGTAGTTTTGATTTCTGTGATTTAAAGGACAGTGTTCGAGATGAAATCGAGTAACCATCTTCGCCTAGCTTCGCGTTTGGAGGAAAAATACAGGCAGCACTTAATCAAATTTCACAGTTGTGAGAAGCTCGTCTGATTGGCTCCTGCCTCCTACCTCCTGCAGGTACCAGTTATGGCATTTCAACACGTTGTTTAGAATTTGAAAGTTCGTTTCTTTTTATTCATCTAGTTTTTTATCGGTGAGTCGGAATATTTTTCTGCAAAAAAGATACTGATTTTATTTAGAGTAAGAAAAAAGTATTGATTGGTACCGCGCGCGGCAGGCGCTGACGTAGTCTGGTCAGCAGCAAAGTACATCTAGCGATAGGCACGCCACTACGCCATGTACGGTGTGGAAAGGGCAGCGGGGATTTGTTACGCATGAGCGGCTCGATGTCACTGTATTTATTACCATCGTCTTTTGAGAAAGAAGTTACAGTTGCAGCCGTCTAGAAAGTAAATTGTAGGTGTATGCATATTGTAGTGTTGAAGCAGGTTGAAGTAAGAGAAGATACTTCTGAAAAAAGACAGAATTGGGTACTAATCGCTTTTTTTAATGCAAAATTAAGCCTTTCGATTCTTCTTTATCATCAGATTCAGGAAGCCGAAATATGAGGCACCTGTATTACTATAACAACAACGATGGTGGAGGTGAGTTATTATTTCTTGCTACATATTTCTAACAGCACAGAACAATCAAGAGAAGGTCGCGAATTTTACTTTACTCAATTTTCCATTCACCTGATTCACCATTTTCAGATTGCCGATAATACATCTTGCTGTCTGGTTAAAACTTTCCATAAACTGCTCAATGTTTTCAATACCTGAAAGAGGGTATGCAAAAGTTTAGGGGAACACGAGGTGGTGTTTTTTTGCCTGCAAACTGATGTAGTCTGCTACACAGCCGTTTTTAGTGTCGTCACGCAACGTTTGTGGGGAGGAGTGTTCCGTGACAATGCTAAAAACGACTGTGTAGCAGACTAAAACTGATGACTGCTTCAAGGTTTTTGAGAAGGGTGTTATATCTTTTATGTCACAGACATGGGACAAAGAAAAAAAGGGTAAGTCCCTAATGGGATGGAAACCTTTGACATCCCAGAGTACTGCTAGAGTGTCTAGTAGCCTGCCTGAAAGGGTGGGTAGAAATCAATCCTGCTAAGACCAAGAGAGGATAACGTATCCTTTTATCCTCTCTTTGGTGAGAACACAATGGACGTCCTGCTCCTTTTCTCCTAAAGCAAGATTTTTTCATTCTCCTGCAACTTTTTGAAGTGGTTTTAGCTTTCCAAAAAATAATAGATTTTTAAAGAAGAACTCTTGAACCTCCAAGATTGCTTTAATTCATTTGACCAATAGAGTCCATCTTCAAGCATGAGACAGGCAAGGCAAATGAAAGAAACTAGTAAACTAAAACACTAACAATAATATTCATACAGTAATAATAAAACCATGCCTTAAGCATGCGTACAGCTGTATCTTCTGAAATGTCGAGAAGAGATGACACCTCAAAACGCGCGGTTGATTTGAGATGAGAAAAAACAGGGAAAGGGGATGTTTCTGGAGTCCGTTTTTGCACATTTCTCTTTCTTTTTCTCTGACTGTGTGTCTGGCAGTAGATATTCCATTCTTGTCCGAAAATCAAAGAAATAATAAGTGGCTGTAGGAATTTGCAACTCTAACCAAAAAAACACGACAATTTAAATGAAGATATGATTGTAGCAGTGGTAATTGCAATTTAACTAATAAATTGCAAATTAAGCCGAAAAAATTTTGGAACTTCAACTTCTTTATTTACGTTTGTATTTCTGCACATCTCATCATCTTCAAAAAAATGACAATGTAAAGTCAATAAATATTCCTCTTAAGCATGTATGGTTAAACAAGGGTTATTTGAGAGTGCATGAGGATTGGTGAGGGTATCTGAAAATGTGAAATCACTGTGTGAGAGAGAAAGAGTGAAATTCCATACACTGCCATGAGTGAAACATGCTGGTTTAAACTCTTACAATGTGTACATGAATCACCAAAAGGATAAAAAAGTCCAGGCGACACGAGAGAGCTAGAGGTTGAAATACACCTTTATTTAGTAAACTCGAACCTGATTGGCTGGATGCAGAAACGCGATTACTAGTAAATAGGCCACTTCGGAGTTCTAGAAACTCTCACTTTCAAAACGAGGGTCAGTGCAGAACATTTCTTGTGAAAATGAGTTTTATTTGCATGAGAATCGAAAATACTTTTCATATCAATGGCTCTGCACTTAGCCTCGCTTTAACCCTTTAAGCCCCGGTATCCACATACAAATCCTCCAAACTGATCTCCATACAGAGAGAATTGAGAATTGAGTTGAGAGAACTTGATAATAGATCAAGGCAGTTTCTCTTGAGTGATCATTTTATTAATTCTCATAACTTATATCTGGACAGTGTATGGATATTGTTAGGAGAAAATTGATCTTGGTCACTACTGGGACTTAAAGGGTTAATAAAAAAGGCTTGGGGCTACTCGGAAATAGCCTATTGCCTAATATGGGATTTAGAGTCGTGTCACGTGACTTTAAAACTAATAAAAATGACAGCAGAAACAGCCTCACAGGAAAATATCACAATTATGGCTTATGAAAGTAGAAAAAGAAAAGGAAAGATTGCCAACCACAATGAGAATCTTATACCGCGAAAAGAAAGTAGCAATATACTTTTGAATAACAATTGATCGTGAGTAATGAAAAATATTAAGTCGTGGAACCCTTAACAGTGCTTCTTCGTCTACTGGCATATGCTTGATCAAGTTGCCATTTAGAAATTTGTTTTTTTTAAATATGTATGTTCGATAAGTAACCTTTGATTAGTTTTGCTCTTAATTGCCTTTTTCTCGCGTCTGAACGTTCCGGCATGCAGAGAAAAATTTGGTTGGCTAACCACAAGAAAGAAATATCAAAGACTTATACAAGTTCAGTTACTTACGAACAACATAGATCAAAATCCGCAGAGAAAGATATTTTTTGCAGTGCTAGCGAAAGAAAGAGAGTATCTCATAGAAATTCAAGTGTAATCGAGGCCATATGGTTATTCATGACTTCAGGAATTGTATCGAGTAGGGGTCGGGTTCGTTTATTGAATTAGAAAGCACCATTGAAGAAGATATTGGTTCTTTCTGGTTTAATTGTTTCTTAAGGATGGTGTTTGTAAGTAAGCTAAAGGTAGTATGCCGCGACCATTATAGGTGAACTTAGTCTTAAGTTCTAGAAGAGAGCGGGCTTTGTTAATTCCAAACGCCAATTTGATTCTAGAATTGAGCGGTTTTTGTAATATGATTGACTTAATACCATTTAATCGGTGTTCATTTGTCTATTTAAGCATTGTGGTCGAGAAGCAGATCTTTCTAGAAAGCAGTTGATTTGTTAGTTTTTTCTGCCTATTTCCTAAAGACATTCGGGTTTGCAGTTGATTGTAGTGTGTTATTAATTCAAGGTCGAATAAAACAGAGTTGTGCCGTGAAACACTAATCCAGCAGCGCTTAGATTTGTACAAACGTTATCCACTACCAGGGTGCCAGGCCAGAAAATTGTTCTTAAATAACCAAAGTTATCAATTCAGAACGATAGTGTTTAAAAATATTAAACCAACAGGTATCAATATATGAACATTTAACTTCAGAACGGAATCCTTTAAAGCGGTTTTAGAGATAAAATTAGGGTTTCGGAATCAGATTCTCTGTTGAACATCTATCGGATTAAAAGTCGACGTTAGACAAAGAAGAATTTTATTGAGTTAAACTAAGAACTTCTTTCGATCTTTGCTTTTTAAAAATATTTCTGGATATTAACTTTCCTACACTAAGTAAACAGAGGATTTGAAACTTTGAAAACAATTTTTTCTAACATTATCGATACCGACAGTAGGCGCAATAACTCAGTCGTAGGCCGATTAAACCTGACTTGATACGGCTTGTTCAGTCATCTGTACGCACACATGCAGCGCTGTTGTTAAATAGTATGTCGCTTTTTACCATCAAGAGTCTGAACATTAGAAGCTATTTTCTGACGAAAGTTCAAGGTCGCACCCGAAAGCGATTCCCCTGCAGGACGTCGTACGTAAGTCGTATACGTAAGTCTACTGCCATGTTGTAACCCTGCGTTTATTGTTTCGAAACTGCTCGGATAGGAAAAATACTTGTTAGTTATCGTTCGCTCATTACCCGGGCTGTTGTGCCATGATCGATTATTCACAATCCCTGCGACTAGGAAAGCGAGCTAAGCTAGGTAAGACAGCTTTTCTTTCCTTTTTTACTAACAGATTTTTCACTTTGCCAGTTACCCAGCATCAGTATATTGTGCATGGTTTATATCCCTTCTTTATCTCTTTGCTCTCATCATAAAAGTATTAAGTTTGCAGATATGCTGGATGCCAGTCTGTGGAAAAGAATATATAGCTTAATCATTCGACACACAGTCTCGACAGTTCAATAATAATTATTTCGCCAGCGTAGCTGATTGATTATTCTCCCGCCAAAACTCATCTCGTTTCCCCGTCGGCTTTTTATTTACTTAAGTTCAGAGCATTTGTCGTTTTATCAGTAGAATATTATTTGTTTTATACTCGGCACCTGTCGCGTCAACAATGTATTACCGATTGAATGGAAAATACTTTTTATGCTGGTCCAAACGAAGAATTAAAATCGGTCTGAATTTTGGTTCAGCGTTCGGGGTTTCATGTTCTCTTCTTTTTCTTTTTCTTGCTTTATTCGTGTGTGTAGGGCTGAGCAGAAATAAAATGACTTTTCAGATCGTTCGTTTTTAATGTACAAAACTTTATGAAGAAAAAAAAAACAAAACAAAACAAACGCCCCCATGTCGAATCAAATTCCATCAGTTTTTTCGCGGACATCAATAGAACGCATTGATCAAAACGTCTGCTACGAAAGCGGGTTTTATCTGAGCCGACCTGCCCCCATATCTACAGCAATTATCTCAAAACATCGCCTTTAATATTCCGTCAGCTAACTCGGAGTAAACGTCAGTCCATTTGTTAGTTTAAGTAGACTGTTTTGGTTGAATAGCAGTAAAAGTTTGTAGACCCAGGATTTCCTCAAATGGCATTCCTTAGATGACGTGTTTTTTTTTTACCTTAAGTTTTTCTTGAAAATAAAAACAATAATGATAACAATAACAACTATTCAATACTTTTGTATTTTTCGTTGGCTTGTCTTCATGACTTGACCTTGTAAGGCAGGGATATTTAAGCTTCGATAACCTATCTTTGGCATTTAGCCCTGTGATAGTATTAATTTTGACAGCAAGACCGCAATTCTGTTTGGCTTTAATTTGACCCTCGCATGGCTGTTTTCTCACAGATTTACTTCAAAACGAAGTGATTTTGCTATTTTTCTACCGCGGGGGGCCTTATTATTCGATCACAGAAGGTAGCCATTCAGCAAAGAATTCCCTTGGTTCCATATCAGGGGGAACGCGTGGGTTTTAGCAGAGATATGAGTGACTGTCATTTCGGCCTAATCGACAAAAGCTGCAGACACGAACCGCAAATTATTGAGCGGGGCTTCGTACAACCGAAAAGTGGCGTTTGCCTTAAACGTCAAAATTAGCTTCAATTGGCCGAAATCCCGAAAACACGACATCTGTGTTATTCGCCTTGAGAGAGAAACTGCGGTTGTTTACAATGAGAGCGCGCCTTCGTCTCATAACTCTTTTATGAACTGTATTTCCAATGTGGTCTGTCATTAGCAGGTTAAAAAATTCCATCAGCAAGCGAATGAAACCACAATTGCTATTTGCTTATCGTGGGGGTGGGTCTTAGTCGGTTGTTCGACAGCCGGTGGTCCTCGCAGCGCTCGCAGACAAATCTTGAACTAGATTTGACTGAATTTCTTTGTTTGGAAGCGTTTTCGCTGTTAAGTTTTTATCTCTAATTCGAGGGCGGCCTCACAACTGGAAGAACTAGACAAAAATGACAGGAGTTTTACGATTTTAATTGTGGTTCTTATACAATCGGCCTTGATCTTGGGCTTCTCATAACCTACGGCGTGAGACAACCAGTAGTCCTTGGGCGGTGAATTTAACTTGCGTGTGTATATATGGGTAAACTGTACAACTACTGATAAGACAAACAAACGATTACAAACAGAACAACAAACAAACGGCATAAATACACTCGCACACACGCCGGAAAACAGTTATTAATTTAGCCGTCTTCAGTGACGCCTTTTAAAAGTTGCATAACCGAACAGGAACTAGGAAGAACAACTAGGATGTGGAGAAGAGTGGTTGACCTTGGATGGAAAGGGACCCTTTGCACTCATTTTTAAGAGCAGAACATTTTGCTATCTAATAAGCGTCAAATGCAATGCATTAGCTAAGTAACATTCTTCAGCTAGCAAAATGCCGTTGCCAAGAAGCTAAAACTTCCTCCATTCAAAAATCAATTTATCGTCTGTCAAGAGGAGTTTGTCCTTTGTCGCGAAAGTTTTTTTGTCTATAAAAACTGTGACCTAGGCAGGTGAATATGATTTTGAAGATACCCGTGTTTCTGTAGTCTTTCTTTTCCTGCCTTACGCAGATCTCCAATCTGTCCAATCAGTTGTTTTGGCTCCCTTCACCAACTGTATGTCGGTAATAGCTGTCATATTTATGTATATTTGAGACGATCTTTTGCATATTTTTTGCTCTACCACAACAAACCTTTTGACTCAAAACCGCCTCATCTTTTCGCTCCAGCGGCCACAGCAAAGCGATTTTTGATGCCGGCGCAAAGTGTCATTCTCCAGAAATATCACATTTGAAACTCGTCGTCTCACGGGGAGATAGACGGGTTTGTTTTGGTTCTGTTCGCGTCGAGAGCAGCAGGTTTTCTATCATTGCTGTTACTATGCAAATTACACTCAGTGCTGTGCATATGTGAAAGATTCAATTCCCCGAGTCGCGCGTGCCCAATGAAATCCTGGGAGCGACATTTGTGACTATTCCATACTATCTCTGTGTCGCTGGTCTAGAAGAATGTCCCATCGATAAGATCGTGCGCTTTACGAGGACTATAATCTCTGACTGATTAGAAAACCAACCTGTAGGCGCCAACAGTCGATTGTAAATTCCTGCATTCGAAAGAACTGATTCGCTCTGCTCAGCGCCGCGTCTTGGATGAAGTTGGAAGACGTCAGCCCCGTAACAGAGATCGCAAAGAGAGAGAATTCCCGAGATTAATATTGTCTGAATGTGACCACGTGTCAAGAACGTCGTATTTCGACACCGACACAATGACTTTGGAGAAACTGCAATGAAAACTGCGCGCACAAAGTGGCATTTATGGCAACATGTTTTTTGACTCACTGCTCTGAGGTGTCATCTCGACTCGCGAGTAACTCGAACATTGTTATCTGGGGCCTCGCGTCCGCCGCGTTTGTTTCATTATCCCCTATGTCAAATGGAATCAGAGTTCTTTTTCCTCAAAACGTGAGCCACACAAGTAAGTTCTACGGCTTTCGGAAATCGTATGTTGATTTAAGAGTAGCTATTGCTAACAGCGTTATTACACAGCTCGCGAGTTACTGCTAGCCTTCTCAAAACATCTGCCAGTGTTTCAAGGCGGCCAAGTAAATTTACAGTTTTTATCATACAGTTAACGCCAAGTATGGATTTGGCAATTGGATGCGAAATTATATCACGACATCTGTGTACTATGGATTAGCGAGAAGCCGTCAAACTCTTGCTAATAACAGCGAAAACATTTCTACCTCTAGTATGTTTATATCCCTTATTTACATTTCCTGTTTATTGAAGGCGACGTGATAATTTATTCAGTGAATTAATAAATTACAAGTTTAGATCGAAAAGGAATCAATAATTTATGAGAATCGGGCCCTTTCAGTATCTGAAGCGGGACGTCTTCTCAAATTTTAAGTTTTCTCCTCTTATTTACAATATTTTTCTCGCAAAAAAGGAAAAATGTGGCGGTACGGTCGAAGGATTTACCGGGTTCCTCAGAGAAATCCCCCTCCGGCTAGTACTTCATGCCAGTTATTAATCAAATGTTTCAATCCGGACTTTAGGTTCGCCGTATTTAACAGATCGTAAATTGGAGATGGACAGTCCGCCAGGAGTGTCAACGGTTCCTGCAACTCCTGATAAACTACATCAGAACTCTGTGAACTTTGCTCCGGGGAACAACATCACAAACTCCCCAAACAAGCGCCATTCGGCCCGTGACTCGATCACTTTGTCTGGTATCAAGACTCAAGTGGAACCCCTTCTAAACGAACTGAGTGGCGACAGATTCGTAATAAACGTAAGTGGCTTGAAATTCGAAACACACGTTCAGACCTTAGAACAATACCCGGAGACCTTACTAGGCAATCCAGGGAAGCGACGCAAGTACTTTGATTCTGTCCGGAATGAGTATTTTTTCGATCGCAATCGACCTGCCTTCGATGCAATTTTATTCTACTACCAATCAGGGGGAAAGCTTTTGCGTCCAGCTAATGTGCCCATGGATGTTTTTGCTGACGAAATTCGCTTCTACGACCTCGGCGAGGACATTTTACACAAGGTAGAGCAGGAAGAAGGGTATATCGAGGAGGAACAGCCTATTTTACCTGAAAATAAATGGCAGAGAAAGATCTGGCAACTATTTGAGTTTCCTGACACTTCGTTAGGGGCGCGTATTGTCGCAATTTTTTCTGTGTTGGTGATCACTCTATCAATAGTGACATTTTGCGTCGAAACACTGCCGCAGTTCAGACAGGAGGACAGTGGAGAGAAGAAGAAACAACCTTGGTTTACTCTAGAAACTGCGTGTATAATATGGTTCACATTTGAATACGTAATGAGATTAATATCGTCTCCTCAAAAACTGGTGTTTGTGCGCTCGTTTCTGAACCTCATTGATATAGTAGCTATATTACCTTACTACATAACATTACCTATGCAAGACACCAAAGCCTCCAGCTTCGGCGTGTTGCGGGTGATTCGACTGGTGCGCGTTTTTCGAATATTTAAATTATCGCGACATTCCAGAGGACTGCAGATTCTAGGGCACACTCTACGGGCGAGTTTGCGGGAGTTAGGACTTCTAATTTTCTTCCTTCTAATCGGCGTTATTCTCTTTAGTTCGGCGGTGTATTACGCGGAAGGTGGAGAGGATGAAACCAATTTTAAGAGCATTCCCGATGCTTTTTGGTGGGCAGTGGTTACTATGACAACCGTCGGTTACGGTGACATGAGGCCCATCACGGTGTGGGGAAAGATCGTAGGATCGCTTTGCGCCATTTCCGGTGTGTTGACGATCGCGCTTCCAGTGCCTGTAATCGTATCCAATTTTAACTACTTCTACCATCGCGAGAACGAACAAAGGGCGGCCGAACAAAGCAAGAAGGAGAAAGAACGCAAAGAAAGCGAAAGACTTCTGAAGGAGCAACAAGAACAAGAACAAGAACGCAAATATGGTGCCATTGACCACAACGGGATGAACGGCCCGGAATCGACTGGGGTCGAAATGGAGATGTTAACTTCCCTGGATAACATTCCTTCAAACATGACGGCAAATAAACACAAGGCAAACACGGCAGTTGTGTCTAATTCTATGCCGCTTGTGGACTACCCTGACGCTACCATACGATTTGAAACGGGGGTGTGATGTCAGGCGTGCCCCGTTTATTGTTATTTAATTTGGAGGCTTTTGAGGGAAGATTGGGAGTTGTGCTACAATGAGATCCATCAGATAAGAGCTCAGTGTCGAGACGAAGAAATAAAGAGCTAACTTAATACCAGTAAGTCGCCCTGCGGTACATCTCTGGCCGATGCACGCGTAATTTCCTTACGGCTCTGTTTGCTCCGCAGCGTGGAATAGTTAGGAGGGAGAGAAACCATAAACCAAGCCAAGGAATGGCATCTTGCCGAAAGATTTAACTTACAGTTTTCTCAATATTAAATGGCGATCACTTGCTGTTTGCCCGGCGAAAAGAAAGAGAGAAACCAAACTTTTAAGCTGTACGCTGCTTAAATCCAAAGAAAAACAACTTTAATAAACGATAAATCGAGCCGTCGCTCCGAGATGGCGTATTCATTTTTTTATATTATAAAATTCACTGATTTATAATTGATATAGTAATACTAGGTGGCACAATGCTTCGGCTACGAACGAAAAGCCAAACAGTGTTTTTTTTAGTTTGAATATGAAAAGAACTAAGGAATTCGCTCTGAAATGAGCTAAAATTAGTTACTACGGTCAAAAACAGAGTTTTCAACAAGAAACCAGCAGCTCAAACTTATATTTTTTGGCAACAAAGTTGTCAAATTCTAGTGGATTTTCTTTGAAACCCAGGTACAAATTAATCGTCGTGAATTCCTGGTTACATTTATTTTCAGTTTGAGACATTTTTAGTTTCCTTGCGTCTTTAAACGTCGAACAAAGATTTTTCAAATGGCAGGGACTAAAAACGCGTTAACTAAAGCGAACAATTTTCCTTAGGCGGAGAAAGTTGGTGTGTTTCCAGGCGGTGATGCCCGTTTGAATTTTTAGATGGTTTAAACAAGATTTTTGGGCAGAAGTCACCGTCCAATCAATCTATCAAATGTAAGTTATTCTATTTTAAAACGCACAACTATAAAATGAAAACAAGCGCTGTGAAAGGACATAGATTTTAAAAGAGCTTTTACATCGCTTCAGTTGTTGACGCGAGGAAACTTATAGTCGGTAGAAATTTGAGCGAACCTACCGGACTATTAAAAAAATACTGAAGAGTAGAACTATTCGATAATATAATTTTAGGTAGGAAACAGCCAAGACTAATATATACTTGTCATTTCAGCACTATGAACTGAATGCGTTATTGAAATAAAATTGATTTGAATTTATAGCTCCATCGGGAAATTTGACTGAGCAGTATAATTTGCAAGATACTATTTAAGTCTTAAGGAATTTGACCAGAAATCTGGCGTGAAATGATGGATAGCAATTGTGACAGCTTTGATATATTTTGTGTTGTTTATGTTTAATTTCCTTACCGACATATAGACTACGAGTTTTAACACGTTCGAGGAGTAATTCCCCCTTTAAAAAATATAATTTTCTTAGTCGATTGAGATTGTTTTTGTCGTTATAATTTTTTATTGACAATGAAATTTTGGCGACTTCTACTATAAGCGCCTGAATTGAAAGTGTTGAAGAAAATAGGGCACTTTTGTATCGGTGCAAATTAAAACCATGTTTTTCAATTTGTTTAATGTTAACACTAGGTTTTTTTCTTCTGATTAAATTCACGGCAAGCTCAGTGCTAGGCGATTGGCTTTGTTATAAATTGTACCCGTTTCCGAAAACCTTCCCATATTTTCATTAGATTCAAATTGTTTACATGTACTTTAGTCACGTTCTTGAATATTCTTGTTAGCTCAATCGTCTTTTTATATGTGTGTTCTGTCTTTAACTTTCTTTCAAAAATTGTTTGATTTAAGAGAATAACAATCGAAAGACACAATTCGATATCATAGGTGAAAAAAGAAAACAACAAAATAAAGCCGTAATTGGAAAAGTTTCAGTTATTCTTTCGAAGCGATAACTTGTCATCTATTTAAAAGCTATATCCCAAAGTCAATTTGCGAATTTCCAAATCTTTTAATGTTTTGTATCTCGGATCGGTTTCAGGTAGTTACCAACTACATATGCGAACCGCGAACTTACCTGAACTTATCGGCGTTTATATAAAGATGAACCCCAGCTGGGAAAATAAATTGGTTTTATTTAACTTTTTTCGTGAAATGCCTGTTTTTTATCTGCAGGAGACTGTATTGTACTGACCCAGAGACTTCGCTTTCCTCGTGTCGAGATATATGAACAAACTGAATTGCACGGATTACCGAGGAGAAAAAAAATCTTTCTCGTTCTGTAGCCTCCCCTGGACATCCTACTTAAAAAATGCCTCTGTTTTTCGCATGAGATTTATTTATTTCTTAAGTGTAACTACCAAGTGGGAATAACAATGTTTCATTATTTATAATTTGAACGTAAACGTATAGCTTATCTGATGTGTATTTTACAATATTGGTGATTTTCATTTTTGCGTCCAAACTCTCATTCAACGAGCGTATTTCTTATCCTTTATTTTTGTTCCAACTCGATTACATAACACTGAGAACGCGAAATGCGGCGTAATTATTTTCGATTGTTACAGCGTGAAATTCAGTTTTAGCGCCAAAAATGCGACACGCAAATCATCACAGCGGAATTCTTTGTCTTTCTTCGCAAAAGAACGTTGTTTGCCTTATGACCTGCCGAAAAAACACAATAGAGACAATAATAAATGCCTCTTTTGTGCTTACGTAAAATCTGAACTGTTGAAACTGGCTGGGTTTGTTTCCATTGGGCGAAGATAAATTATCTCCTGGGGAACTCAAATTCATACGGTGAACAATGCGGACAACCGCTCGAGCAAAGTCAGTAACCATCTGGCCGTCATTTGGATTGTATAGAAATAAATAAATGGTGAATCAGTAGGTACTTGAACTACCTGCTATAGATAACCTGGACTTGAAAATTAATTTTCAGGGGAAATACGTACGGGTTGCGCAGTGAATTCAACACAGAAACCGGGCGTCTCAACACTCAGGGGCGGATCCAGGATTTTTTTCAGGAGGGGTGCACTCGTCTCTTGCTCTACTTCAACAATAATAAACCACACAGTTTTTTTACCAGGGGGGGGGGGGGGGGTGCGCACCCCCTGAACCCTCGCCCTAGATCCACCCCTGGCACTCCCTACTTATGCTCTGCTTAGCAGGTATATTTCATTAGATTTTTTTGCTAATTCAATTTTCGTATAACTTTTGGTAGATTCCCCGCCTCCGATCTGTTCTCTCCTCTGCCCTGACAATGCTTTTGCCTAGGAACCTAGATATAACGAAGTACCAAGGGACCGGCAAAATTTGTTTACTATAATGAGGTTTCGTTATATCGAGGTTCCACTGTATTGGACTCTAAGAAGTAGTTCTTCGTCGAGAGAGTCAAGCAACATCAAGCATGAACACAGCCTGTTATCACAAACGTATTGTCTTTTAACTGTCGGTGGATATACAATATAGAGGCCTTTTGTAATCGCTTTTAATAGTAGTTGACCTGGACATTTTTTTCTAGAAACATCTCAACTCTCCATGTTAAATTAAGAAAAATTTTGCAGTGGAACGCGATTTCAATCTGTCAATCAGCTTAGAAGCATCCGCTTCTTTTATGTACATTAAATTAAAGTATACATCCAAGTAATAAGCTTATTTTTTTGCCGTGTACTCTCGACGTTTTCATCTTTAATCTGGTTTATAGTTGATCAGCTTTATTCCGGTTTTCGACTCTTTTAATATAAAAAAAGGGACACAACACGTACTCTTTCCGTTTTTTTCAGTTCCCTTATTACAAAATATAGACAAAAAAAGTCGCTCCCTCGTAAAGAGGAGGCGAATGATCACTCAACATAAAAACTGCACACAAGTTGTGCTTTGATTCTAAGAAAAGGAAATATAGTTCATGTTTATGCCATGATTCTTTCTCTAGTTTTTAATTTTAATACATTGGACAAAATCCAATTTTGTCTAATTTATTAAAATATTAAAATAGTCATTTACAAATGAATATCTAAAAATGTATAACATGAAGTATATTTTAAAGATATTTAAATATAAATGTCTTCTTCCTTCGACCTCTCGCGGAGTAATGAATATGTGTCTGTTTTTTTTAAAGATTCTATGGTAGCGTCTTAACAGTGAAATTTATAGGCCCAGGCGTCATTGTAAAGTTCAGTTACAGTTTGGCAAACTGATTCGAAATAAATATTACAAAGACGTACGAATACTATATTTACTCGAGAGAGCACCGCGGCGCTTTTTAAAGGGCGGGCACTTATTTAAAGCCTATTTGCGCAAGACAAAGCACTTTGTAATATTTTTGTGTCTTTTTTCCTTTATCAAAAAACGATAACAACAGCATGTGAAGAACGTAAAGTTTTAAAATTCTTTCTTAGCCGTATCAGTGTTTCTTTCCAGTAAAATAAAAACCAAAACAGCAATAACAACATCGCCGTCATTAGCATTTCAGCATTAACAATAAATCAAGAAAGGAAGAACCAATAGGCCCTGCGTTGTTTCTAGCGGAATGCGGCGCTTATTCGGAGGAAGCGCTCTTTCGAGTAAATTGGTTTTGTATTGGTTGTAAATTGGTTTTGCAATTACTTTCACCCAGTATGCGACCGTACGCCAGAGCGCCCTAACAAAAAAACAAATTTGATCTCTCTTATCTTCCCGTCATTCCTTATTAGTCTTGTCAGTGAGGTTATGCGGGAGACTTCCATACGGTAGAGAATGTCGCCTCTTCCGTGTTGCGGTGGGTCAGTTCTACGTTCTTTGTTAAGGGTAGAGCGCAAAACTTAATTTTCTATGAGAAAAGACCAGATCCTAAACTAATCGCACATCAGTTGCCGATCTTAAAATTTCAGTAACCCCTGCAATAATTAAGTGCCACAAGGTAAGAATCAAGTTGTTCTGTGCAATTTCTTGCTTGGTCATCGGAAACCAAGAATTAGATATGTCGAAACAACAAACATTTGGCGCCGATACAGTTGGTTATAGTTATACGAGCTGGAATAAAACTATTTTATCGTCTGTTTTATGATGCAATGTTTTTTTTTTCTGTTTACTGCCAGTCTTCCAGCCTCGTACCCAGGCCTGTTCGCGCTATCCGAGTGACCAGAGGAGGCTTGGAACCGAGCGCGATAGGCGAATTTTCCCGACAAGCTTGACAGGTGACGTCACATCCGAAATCGCCGAGGACGACTGGGAACGAGGCTGCCAGGCGCTCAGATCAACTCAAAACACGAGGCGTCACTGCTGTGATGGTGATTTCCGATTGGTGTATTTTAGATCAGAGTTTCGCTCAATGTAAGGGAATCCAGATTTCGGAATCCAAGAAATGCTTGCCTGTAGAATCTGGAATTCCGGGGCTTTGGAATCTGGAATACAGCTTAAGGAATTCGGAATCCTACTAAAGACTGGGATCGAGAATCCAGGTTCCAAATGACAAAGAAATCCGGAATCCACGGCGTGGAGTCCAGAATGCAAGACTGTCTTGGATTCCCTTACGTGGGGCGAAAAGTTGGAGAGGCCCGAAGGAGCTACCCTACGTTGCAGCCGGTCTCGTCACTCGAGACCTAGATCAGAGAGATCTATATCGGGGATTAATAGACTGTCTGCGACACAGGCTAGGGGGAACTTGCTATGAAATGGCTTATGTGCTCATCTCAATTAGAAAAAAAAAACAAGCTACTGTTCAGTAGCAATAATCGCTCTGAGTAACAAAGTGTTCCCGGCCGGAGGTTTTCAGGCGAGACACGCGCTTTCCCCTGTCGCGCGTGTCTCGCGCTCCACGCCTGCTTCGTGCTCGCCTGAAAACGCGAAAAAATAGCGCCTCTTCTGCAGGTTAGCGAATTCAAGGTTACAAGAAGGTTACCACAAAATCATAGCTACAACCATTCTTGGCATGTTGCAAGTGTTTATTTTGTATATTTACAATGCTTTCAATTACAAACGCTTCCGCGTTGAAAGCTTCGGAATACTCAAGTTCACATTGCACAGTTTGTCGATCATGTTTTGCTAATGTTACCACAACTATTTAAGCGACATTTGAATTGTCAGATTCAAAAACGGAAAGAAACATAAATGAATGATGGTAGTGTTAGTAAGGGTATCATCCTTGCACAATGCCCTACTTTCATCAAGAGCAAGAATTGAGGAGCAAAAGGGAGACTGTATCTGTGGCCTTCACGTTCGCGTATCTTGGTCCACCTGTGGTCTGTTTCTCGAAAGTCCTGATAATTACCGGGCCCAGACAGCTGTTTTTGTTTACGTTCAAGATCGAGTTTTGCAGATAAAATGATAAAATTATGAAACAAAAGATACAATGATTTGTAAGCTACGGCCCGGAAATTTATTCTTTAGATCGGGCCTGGGGCCCGGTAAGCTGTCTCCGTTTACAGTAAAGATTGAGGTTTCAATAGTTTTGCATTTAACATGATAAAATGATGCAAAACTATTGAAACCTCGATGTTTAATGTAAACGGGGACAGCTTACCGGGCCCGTTAACCATCGGGACTGTCGAGAAACTACCCCCTGGGTCCTGTTTCTCGAAAGGCCAGGTAACTTTTCGGGTGCAAAGGTAAATTTTGAAATCAAAACCAGTTGAATGGTACCACAGTTCGTAGCTCAGAAACCAGTCAACTCGTTAACTGATAGTTTCATTGTATCACTTTCAAAACTATTGAAATTTTGATCCTAAATGCAAACACGGCAAACCTAAAACAGCTTTCCGGGCCCGAAAAGTTATTGGGACTTTCGAGCAACGGCCCAGAAACCGAGTGGCCGCGCGTATTAAAAGCTCTCGCGAGTAAGCAGGGGGAGAATCTGGAGATGAAGCTTGGTCACTGTTTACATTGTTGTGTTTTGCGATTGGCTGAAATGTCCTGCCCAACGCTCTAAACCAATCAGAGGTAAATTCGAGCCAACGAACCAATCGTGGCCTAGTTTCAAGTCTTCCCGTGTCAAGAGCCAGCTACACATATTTGTTTCAAGATCTGACTGACTTCTTGCCTGTCTGCTTGTAACGCATATTACAGAAATAAGTGGAAAGATCAACCGAAAACTTTGGTGGAGTAACAGTGTAAAGCTATTTGACGAGTGAATTTCGATTATCACAAATTTGGTATTTTTTCGCTACTAGTTCTCTCCCGCGAATACGTATGTACAGTGTACGAGGAACGTGTTGGTATGAAAACCAGTTGGTGCGGCGAAAAAGTAACGAAAAACGGACGCACCTACATATGATGGTCTCACATTAAAAAATAATAATAATAAAATAATAAAGGTGAGGCTAAGATATATTCTAAAACAAAACCTAAAACCATCACCGTGGATTTTCAGTCTACTCTAATTTTCTGCCTTATAAATCCGCTGTCCTTGCGTTAAAATTTAAAAAGCGACCAGTTGCATGCCTTTCAAAATAACTCTCATCTCTGACCTCTCTAAATCACTTGAGAACTTTTTTCTGTGCAGTTCCAATATTACACTGGTTCACCTGTAGAAAAAAAGTAATAATTTTATTTTCAGATTTTTACCAAAGACTCAAATTTCCAGGTTAATAAGAGCAGGTGCTATTTATTGCTGCCATTGGGTCAAGGTAAAGATATGGTAAATCCACATTGCACAGAAACTGCCTCTACTCAGTCATACAGTCGAAGTGCCCGTGAGACCACCCATCCACAAGAACTGAGTGGTTACTTGCGAGAATCGAGCCACGGGGGACCTGTTTTGAGAAGGAGTCTGGGCATTTTCTTGAAAGAGAATTTAATGCATACATTTTCTAAGTAACGATATTCCGTGTTCCCACTAAAAATTGTTCGCATACTGTAGATAGTGCAGTACATACAGTGAACATAGTACACAGCACACACACCAAGAGTCACGTGGTCGCTTACAACATGCCAAAAGCAATGGAAAAGTACTAAAACCATCACCCGGAAAGTGGTCGCGGTCGCTTACGAGCGATTTTTAGAAACTTTTTTGGACTGGAAACATTTTAGGGGTGTAAGGCTTAAAGATTGAAAAGGCGGCGCTAACCAGTCAAAACTTACGAACGAAACAATTAGAGCCAGGCTATCATTAGTTTAAGTCTTACATTTCTCAAACTGAGGAAATTATCAAAAAGAAGCTGCGCTTACCTTTGTGGCGAATCGAAGAGAACAAAGTGTTTCCTGCAGTGATTCCTCCTTTGGTGAAATATTTACAAACATCAAACTGTAAGAGAAAAGGGGTTAAGACTCAGAGGAGTTGTAGATGGTTTACAGTTTCTCTATTTAAAAAACTGAAAGGAACGTGACAAATAGCTAGCGACGCCTACGTGAGTGAGTGGAGGAGGAGCGTTCAGCTCACGAGATCATCGATCGAAGAAGTAGAGAAAATTTTGTGGAGCACGTGAACACAAGACCGCAACTTTCTTTTTCTTTTCCAGAACTTCGATACAGTCTTTTAGAAGGGAACTCCAGAAAAATTTGCCAACATTTGACGAACTGAGCCAGATGGAATAAGCGCAATAAAGTTTGAAGGAGCGCGAATTCACTTTTTAAGGCCAAAAGGCTGGTTTTCATTAGCGACGGAGTCGTACTCAGAAGAGCAGAACTTTAACATCTATTGAAAACAGCGTTCTGATTCTTCTGATTCCGCTAACTACTACGTCGCTAGTGAAAACCAGCCTTAATGTCGTAGCGTTGTCGTAGGGTTGCGTACTGTGAAATGTTGCCCTCATTAAGGACTCTGTAAGGCCTTTACAGGAGAGGTTTAATATGAATGGCCACACCATAGTCCAGAATAGGCCATTTGCATGATGATGTCATTCTACTACGACCAGAATCCTTCAGGGTTTTGCTTTCTCGTGCAAATTGGGGCTTTTGTTATTTAGACCTCGCTGGGATTACCAAATTTAAATATGAAAGGAAAAACGAAAAAATGGATTCTGGTCGTGATAGTAAGATGACATCATCGTGGAAATGGCCTAATCGCTATAGCAATGGTACGAAGGGGCTGAGATCCAACCTCTGTCCAATTCTCCTTAGCTTCCGCTCATTCGCTCACTCCAGTCATACAGCAATTCCTTAAGGTACATGACTCTAAGCTGCTTGTCTGCGGTGAGACACTCTAAAATGGAAGCGAGTTGCATCTTTTGGAGCGGTCCCAAAAACTAACCCCTCACCTTTTACTGTTTCCACCGAGGGAGTTTTGCAGCAGGAAGGTTAATTTAGAGTTTCTGTAGGGAATGTGCTGCTCTTTGTTGGCCAAAGCCATGATAACATTTCCGAGGTTACTCAAACTCTTGTTAATACTCTTCGTTTCTCGCAACCGATCCCCAGTGGAACCCGAACTGCTTAAGCGTTCGGATCCTGCCAGGTCAATAAGGTTCAGGGTCCCTGCAAATTGAAGTGAGTACATGGTAAATCGTCTGGACAAACAGTGAAAGATACGGACGACATTTCAGACTAACTCAGCGTAGTATACCTTGGCATTTTTCACCGGTGAGATGATTTTCACCAACGAGCTTCAGTCTGAAGACGCTGTGACTTCGTGAAGAACGCTCATTGCATTGTGTGGCGGCTACAGCTCTGTTTTGAGTCGCTTTCTCCAATAAACTGTACACCTGTAACAAAACCGACAAAAACCAATACGAAGAGTTTAGCCTAACTTCACCACTCAATGTGAAAGAGAATAAAGGGGTAAATTATAGCCCCCTACACAGAAGTAATGAGGTAGACTGGTGACTGCCGTAAATGCCTTACACGTTCCTAAGGACTGTCTAGTACTCAGTAATAGGATTTTAGATGTCCGAGTAATTTTGGGGCGAGAGGGGTTACATTACCCTTACATAGAGGAAGCAGCAAAAGAATGGTGCAAAGCATTTCGAAATCTTAAGTTACAAATTTACAGCTCGTGAGCATCCATTTGAAAAATAAAAACATGGTCACGAGCATATAGGACAGGCTAACAATCCTTCCATGACGAAACGCTTTAACGTTCTGGCCCGGGTTGCTCGAAGCATGGTTAGTGCTAACCAGCGTTAAATACCATGGAAACCTATACATTTTGATACCTCTTAACCAACGGTTAGCGCTAACCAGGCTTCGAGCAACCGGCCCCTGGAAAAGAGAATAAACTAGGTTCAAGTACTGTGAAGGATTGAAAAACTGCAAGACACAAAGACGAGCTCAGTGTTTCGTTCCCACACAGGGCGCGTCCATGAATTGGCAGGGCAACTTTTAAAAGGGCAGTGTCACGGATGTATGGTTCATTTTTTCAATATTGCCAGTACAAAGTGTCCTTATGCACTATGGATGAGGATCTAAACGCTAGGAAAGAAATTATTTAAAAATGACAAAACTACAGCCTCTTGTCCAACAAATATGCCCTCTAAGCGGTATATCAAACGTTAAAAAAAATCGAAACTGAACTTTCGAAAGCTCCATTTGGTGGTAGGTTAAGTAATACTGTTTGAGTTTTGATACATTCCGAGGCACAGATTGTTTTAAAAAAATATATTTCATGGCTATTAACAATCCCACACAATTGTCTGTCCATTAAAAACATAACAGGACAAAGGCAGTAGAAGTCCCGTATCACAAGCTACAAGGTCGTCAACCCACCTGTGTTTCGGATGTAACAGTCACTGTTTTGACATTAGTGACCGTTACTTCGCAAGCACTTCCCGTACTGTTAGGATCAACAAGTTTAATTTCGTGCTTTGTATTTGGATCGCCAGAGCCCAGGAGGTCTTTGATCGTCTCGTTGTAAATTTCCAAAAAACTGGCCTCGGTGGTGTACTAGAAACGGAAGTGAAGTAATCAGCATCAACAAGTTTAAAGACTCAATTGTGTTGATTGCGGTAATACTGTTGTATGGTACCTCAACACATTGTACTCTTTTTCTACTAAGTAGTTATGAACTGGTGTCTGTGTCATATATTGTAACACTGTCGTGTTATTTTTACCAGTGTATGCACGTAAATTTTACGCGCGTAAATAATGTACAAGCAATGTTTGGAAGGTCGCGCTTGCACGTAAAAGTTGAACCTCGCTCAACTTTTACGCTCACGCGCGTATATTTTACATGCAAACAGTAGGATTCCACCTTAAATGCAGTAGGTGTTGTAGAAGGTAAATAATTACGTGCAGTAATCAGGTGTAAACCGCAGATGAAACATGGGTGGTAGTTTTGATTATCGCCGTAAATTTTGCGACGACCTCTGCGCTTTTTCCTCATCTGTACAGCACCATATTAAACTTATCACTGCAAGGATCGAAACCGTCGCTCACAAATGCGGTTTGACTGTTTGTAGAGTTTAACTTTCGCTGCGAGAAAAGATGAGAAATGTCATGGCAGGGATGTAACCGCATTGCCTTGTCATTTCAAGAAACCGGTACCCTAAAACGAGGAAGAATCGAACTCACATAAAACATGAATCCTGGTTTAAAAGTTTTAAAGACAGGAGTAAATAAACACCATCAAGTAGCTGACAAAAAATAGCATTTAGCAAGAAGAGGAAAGTGTGCGTCATGTAGCTATCATAGCTATCAGTAAGATGCCCTTTTCCGGTTGCACGCAGGTCGCGCCGACGAATTGTATGCAAGGAAACAACATCGGTATATAAGGTAGCATTTTCCTTGCTTACCTGCCAGCCCTTTTCTTTGAGGTCCTGTGATGTCCTGAACACCTGTTCCAAGGCCCTTGGGATCATCCCCTGTTTTTTAGGGTCCGCAGTGTTCCCTTCCATCGTGTAAGTTTTCCCTGAGCCCGTTTGTCCATAGGCAAATATACACACGTTATAGCCATCGAGAGCGGATTGGATTAACTGTGAAATTTCACCGAAAACATCTTCTTGACTTGAAGACGGGTTAAACACCCTATCGAAAGCGAATTCGTGTTTTGGTGGGGCTTTTTTAGTCCCGCAAATACTCTGTGGATTGACAACATAAATAAAGATGAGTGTGTATTACTAAAGAACCAACATATGGCAACCAGGTAGGGCTCGTACTCTCTTGAGCACTTCAAATTGTTAATTCCATGACTCTCCAAAAGAGTACAAACCCATTCTCGACCCCAGTGCTTACATGCGCAGAAGAGCTCAGGGTCGAGATTAAGTACAAACCCTAAACCAACCTCCAGTTTTTAAACAACTTCGGTTTAGCTGTTACTTTCGAAATTTTTCAAAATTATTCTTGTTTTTGGTGACTATTTTTTACAAAACTCAATTCAAAAGACACACACTCTGGTGTCCACCAAAGCGCGTGCCGTTCGTGCTGTTTAATTACTTGTCCTTCGTCCTTGCTTTGACATTTGCAGTAACTAATCTACCAAACATAACTTCAATTTTCCATGAGTTCTCAGGCGTGGAATAAGAAATTCTTAAATTTATTGACCTTTCTGGTTTTCCATGGTAGAGGTCCTTTGCCTTTTAGCTGAGCCGGTTAACTGCTCGACAAACTAAGCATGATAGAGACGACGATTGTTTATGCCGGCCCTAAAACGACCCACGGCTTTCAGAGATAAAGGCTATTTTAAACTAGTAAGAGTGCCTGTGACTTTCATTAGTGGAAATTAAAAATCGGAGTCGTAAGCTTGACGGAATCAGAGTCGGAAGAATCAGAACCTGTTTATATCTTTAATTTTCTTCCGACTCCGCTGATGACTAAGTAAGAATAACCAGATCGTTGAAGTTGAAAGCAGAAGTGGGAGAATAAAGTAAAAACCAAGCCACGCTTTAAAACTGGTTTAGTTATTTCGCTTCATAAGTGATAGAGTCATAAACGGAATCCGAACGCTTTTTTCACGAGATCATAAAGTTTACCACTTCTGACTACGACTTCGACGCTAAGCAAAATCGTTGCAATGGTTTGTACAAGACGGTTGATGCGTTCCTTGGGCAGCGCTGTTATGGGCATCAGAAACAAGGAGTGGGTGAAATGATTTACGGTATACATTTTTGTTGCATATCATTTCTCATGTCGTGTTAACCTCGTCGCCAAGACCCCCATTTTCTAAAGGAAAACAAAAGCTCTGGAGACGAGTTTAATACCATCTCTCACCTCATTCGCCGATGTTGATTCTATCGCCAGTTCTCTCTCGTCTTGCGCAAAGGAAAATGCGCATAACCGCTGGCCTTCCTCAGAAGCAAGCACGGGCCTCACTCGACAAAACACCCGGATGTTACCCTTGAGTTCCTGTATCGTGTTATGGAGCTCGCGACGGATGGTTTCCTCGGAACGGAGTTTGGAATCCAGCGAGGCCACGTGGCCTTGAAGTTCCCGTACTGTGTCTTCGAGTTTGGCAATCGTTTCACTTTTTTGCTGACTTTCGTCCAGAGCTTTTTGTAAAGAAACCTGGAAAGATAAACAATAATCTGTTTTTTCTTTCCGTGTTTGGAATTCCTATTTAACGCTAATAAAGTTTGAACTGTTTCGTGACGTAATTGCAACCTTTTGTGAGGCCGCAAGAGAAAAGAAATTATATTATTGATATCTTGACGCTTTTTTATTTCACCTGAAATTGATAGATATTTGCGTCGAGGGGGTGGCTAAACACAGGCCTGGCGCATGTATTGTGTATAATTTACGCTCAAATGTGCTTCAAATCTCAGCATTTAAGACTACGGAACAGGCGCCTTCCTTTTCGGCCTATAAAATAGTCTGTGTGCAAGCTCTTTAGCGCGAGAACGCGCGGGCGAGTGGCGAAGCCGTGAGCGGGCACGAAGGAAAAGGAGAACATTGCCCTCCCTTTCTCTTTCCGCCCCTAGCTGTCGCGTCTCCTTTCGCGGGCCACCCGCGCGTGACTCCACGGTATCCCCAAATGGGGGAGCTTGCCCATCTATGAATGGATGCATGTGAAAAAGTCCGTTTTACTGATAAAGTTTAAGGCCCGGAGGGGGAGCAGCATTCACACTAAAAGCTAAAAAAGTTCATGACACACGAAAACACAAAACAAGAACAGCAACAACGATTCAATGTTGACAAACAGACCAACACTACCTTGGTCGCCTGTAATTCTGTGGTTATTCCCAATGAATCTGCAGTCATTTTAGCGACCGTAGATTTTAAAGCCATGACTTCTTGTTTAGAGATGTTGAGTTCGTTCTCAATGGACTCCTTCTCTTGCTGAAGGTTTTTCTTAGCTCTCTTTTCCACCTCTATTTCAAACTCGTGTTTTAGTTGAAGTGATCGTATTTCCTCTTCCGCGTTGTTGATTTTCACCTGAAGATCCAGAATCTTCGCTGCGGCCTGTGAAACGAGCGAGTACAGGATTTACTGTTATCTGTTAAAATTCTGGCCATTTCTTAGCAATTAGTCTAACTCTGAGAACACGTCTCGCGGAAAATGGTAATTTCTTTCTATACAAATGACAGTTGCAGTAATCTCTAACTTGGTGTTTGGATTCCTTATGCCGTAACGTCCCTTGCTATCTCAACCACCTGCCTGGTGATAGCAAGCGATAGTACACTCTAATAATTGACCAATGATTTACGTGCGTAAATAAAATAGAGGCAATGTATCAGAGGCCGTGCGCAAACGCAAAAGTCCAGCCAGGTTCAAATTTTAAGTTTACGCGCGACCTCCCCCTATACATTACCTCTATTTTATTTACGCGCGTTTAATACCCACGTAAAAATTACGCCAATTTCATAATGTTTCCACCTTAAGCCTTTCAACTTGTTTTTCTGTGTAATGATTTAGAAGGATTCTTTTAAAGTGTTAACTGACTAAAAATATACCTCATTGTTTAGAACTCCCAACTCAAGCGCTTTTTCCGATTGAACGAGGACATATCACTTGCAATGGAACAAAACTTTATACAAACTAAACTCGTTCGCACATTAATTACCTTGAAAATACGGGAAATCCACGTGCCATTCACGCAAAGCAAATAATGATGGTGAATAAAACTAACTTTAAAATTTGTTTCGTTTTTGAGTTGGGAGATTAGAATAACCGTAAACAGTGCGTTTTTCCCCAAGACCCAGGAATAACTTTTCTTCCTGACATTTCCGTGATCTTTTTATAACCCTGTGACCGAAATATAGTACGGGATTCGGGAAAGGGCAAAATTTCTTGACGGGAAACGGGATTTGACCGCTTCTCGGGAAGTTTGATTCGCCAAACTCTTGGCACTGTAGGCGGTATTGGGAAAGAAAACGGTACTGGGGACAGAGATGACAGAAGTTCGGGAAGCGGGATTGTGGTGCAAAAGAAGCGGGAATGCGGGATCGGTAGGGATCGGGACCCCCTCCAAGACCGTGGTATAGCAATCGACACTGATCTCACCTGTTCACTTTGCTGGTTTTTAACCTGCACTGTTCCCTCTAGCTGTTTATTCAAAGATTCCAGATAACCTATTCTACCCTGGTTATCGCCAATTGTTTTCGTCATGTCCTCCATACAGGAGTTTGACTTCAATAAGAACGCTTCCATGTCCTCTAATCTGCCTTTGTAGTCCCATGCTGGTCGTTTCTTTCCTGCAATGTAGTATTTTGTTTTACTCCTTGACCATGTTTTGGCGAGAATATTTATTTCAGTCTAGATATTAGGATATTAAATTATTGACTTGGAACGGCCATAAGTGTCTCTCAAAGGGGACTTCTGCGGCAGGATTTTTTCAGTCGGTAGAGCGCCTGATTACAGAGCAGGAGGTTGTAGGTTCGATTCCCTGGGCCAGACCATTACTCGGTTGGGTCTTAAAATAACTGAGAAATGAAGGTACTCCATTTGCACAGCAAGCAACTGGATCTTCGCGTGCCTCAGATGACCACGTAAAATGGTGGTCATGTCTCCAGTAAGAGACGTAAAAATAGTGTCCCCAATCAGTACTTTAACTCAAATGACACTCAAATGAAGTGCATTTTTTTTCTTTAAAGAGAGTGAAAAAAGGTACGTGGAGGAATGGTGGAAAGAGCAGGCTTGACTACCAGCCGCTGTCTGGGAAATAAGCCTGCACTTCTCTGTCAGAAGGGAACAAGACAAGACTCAAGCTAAGTAATAAAAATTTTCACTAACCTATGAAGCCTTTTACAGGCTCATTAGCGGATGCCTTTGTACTGGAGTGTTTATTCACACTGGTGGGTGGTTTAGAGGCTATGGTCTGTCTCTTGGTAATGGATGACACCTGTCCTGTACGTGCCTGAGGTCCACCAGATGCAAGACCCCTTCTTGCAGTTGTAGCGGCTGAAGTCTGACGCCTTAATGTTGTGGAGACAGCAGGCCTTGAATTTGCTGTTTTGACTTGCGATGACAAGGAGGTTTGTGACGATGATCTTTTCATTTTTGGTGGAGGCTGTATTGTTTTATTCAAAAAGCTTCATTAGAATTTAAAGTGTTTAGTTGAGAGGAAGATTCCAGCAATATTATGAGCAACTGCCTTGCATGAGTTTAGTCCCACAAAGTAAAAATTTATATAAATAAAAACTAAAACTCATCTAACGCTGTTAATACCTTTGTAAATGACTTGAGAATGACCAATCTCATGCAAATTGACAGTTGCTAATAATATTATTGAAATTATAAAAAAATTATGTAGACTTTATAGGAGGTCACATTAATTATGCAGTGAAAAGGTCTATCAAATGGCAATTAGGAGATTTCTCTGGACAAAAAGTAGACTGCAAATAAAAGACTTTCTTATACAGTCTTTAGTCATGAAATTCGTTTACATGTATTTTAAACTGTTATTATTCAGTGCAGACTGAATTAATAATGAAAAATTTTTCTATTAGTGAAATTTCTTATGGATTATGTCTATGTCGTTCATAGAGATTAATAAACTGCACAAATTTTGCTTAATATCACAAGCCCGCGACAGGGGCGGATCTAGGGGGAGGGTGAAGGGGGTGTGCACCCCCCGCCCCCCTTGAGATGACCTGCAGTTTTCTAATACAACTGGTATTCTGCCAAAAAAAATGTGGTTTATTGGTGTTGAAGTAGAGCAAGAAACGAGTGCATCCCCTCCTAAAAAAAATCCTGGATCCGCCCCTGCGCGATGTAGCATTTCCTTCACTTTACGTGTGTAATTTTATACCTCAGAACTTGGTGGTTCAACATTGGTCAATGCTTGTTCCCGTGGTCTTTTTATTGCTGATGGTGGTCTAAGTTTGCTGATAAATTGAGACTTCGCAGTTTGTTTACTGGCCATGATATTTTGATCTTGAGTTGCTAATGGTGATCGCTGAAAAAAAAAAAATGAGCGTAAATTAACATTTAAATTGTCAAACATACACATCTGTTAAAAGACTTGTAGTTGACCATCAAAGAACTAAGAAAAGAACAGATTGAATTATCATTGTGACACAACGTGACATCCATTGAACTGGAAGTCAGTCACGCCCAAATGGAAATAACATTTAACACTTTTACCCAAACAAATTTCATCTCATTAAATTAATAATGACTGTCTATTACATCCTCATAAATATTACACATGATTGACTTGGCTAAGAAGTAACTTTGGTCAATCCCCAGTTAACACTTACAACTTGTGCTTCTGTAGAATCCATGTTTACTGGCGCTTCTCTTTTAACACTAAGGCTGGGTCTTTTAGCATAAAACCAGTCTCTGAAGAAATAATAGAGAAGACTCAGGTCAGCACCAACAAGGAAGACTTCTAAACATTTGTTTATCATTTGTCTATTATAGCCAGGACCAGACATAAAATTTGTGCATCTGTAGGAACTTAGCATAGTGTGTTGTTCACAGCAGTTTTGTTTCCCACTGTCCTGTGTCCCTGTAGCCTGCGAAAACAGCCGTTTGTCCTTGCTTCTTGGACGATTCACAAGGAGGAATGCCTGCGACTCAGTGACGACAGAAATTCCACACTGATGACAAAAATCAATGTTTACATAATAAATCTGGTAGTCATGGGGTTCTAAATGCAAATTTGTTTAATTTTACATTTCTCCTGGTTAATTTTGGAAAAGTGTTGTGTTCATCTGCGAAAAGCTCCAGCAACACCCAATGCTTCTTCCAGAGAAGAATATATTCCACAAATATTGACTGTTTTGTTATGGATTCATTGCATTCACATTTGACTTTTGTGGCCTTTTGTCTTTTGTATGTCATTCGTAAACAATAGCTAAGACAATGTAACTACTTTGTTGTCCAATCAGCACTTCTGACCGAATTCAGGACAGATTTTATGTCATCAGTATGGAATTTCTGTCACTGAGTCGCAGACTTTCCTCCTCGCGAAAATGTTCCAGTGGCAAGGAGCAAGGAAAAATGGCTGTTTTCGCAGGCTAGCTAGCGTCCCTGATACAAAAAAATTACCACAGACACAATATGACATCAAGGTAAGAGTAACATGCATGCATATGTTACAGGAGTCAGGTTGGTTCTGTCAAAGCCTTTTACCTTTGGATAGACCCAAAATTTACGTTTTACTATCAACTTTCATACTATTCATTTCAAAAGTTGTCAGAGTAATTAAACTCGGGGAGTGTTCTAGGCCAGTGACACACAGTTCAACATCTGCGGATCAACAAATGCAGTGCCCTTCTCTCGTTCAACAAAGTATGTTGAACATACATGTAGTTTGTTGAAAGATGATAGAGATGGGCTCTATTCCATTCATGAATGAAAACACAGAATTAAGGTTCTAATCAACATATTTAAGAGTAAACTCAGTTTAGATTCACTTAATGCTTAGTTTTATCCACAAACCTGCGCTCAAGGTCTGCATGTAAGCCTCAATTTCAAATGGTTTTAAAAAACAAGCGCAGCGACCTTTATGATGTGATGTGCCTAAAGCCTGGTTTCCATACAGTTTGTATGATCGCTGCGATCGCTGGAAAAAGGGTTCAGCTATTGTGAAGATCGCTGAGAAAGAACTTTTTCTATCTCAGCGATCGTTGTCGCTTCGATCGCTGGAGAGTAGTTTCTCAATGATTTCTACGTTTTCAGCGATCGTAGCGATCGTAATTGGAAACTTAGCCGCATCTAAGTATCATATTTTACACGAGAGAGCCACGTAAACATTCCTGTCTTTATCACAAGGTTACATCGAAAGAAATGGTCTTCTTTAAGTTCGTTTTCATGGCGAGCAAACATGCAATAATGTAAGATTGGATCGACAGACTTCGAACTACCCGCGCACTCAACGTCAAAACTATCAACATGGCCGAATGGTCATGCGTTTAGATCAAAGTACTTACCAAAACGAAGACAGAGATCCAAAAAGAAACTCTAAAAGACTAATGATACAATTAAAGGAAATTTATAAATTCAAAACAAGAGGCGATGAAAAGTCGCATAAAATATCGACTCGTGGAATAAACGAACTGAATTTTCCTTCAGTGGTCAAGGGCGATTTGATTGGTTGTTTGGAAATTTGAACTTCCCGCAGCCCGGCGCAAGGTAGTCTGGGTAACCAGGGCGATTCGATTCGAGAGGGGTCATGACGGTATAGAACTGTACTTTCTGTTTTTTTTTTTGAAGAAAAAATCAGTTGTTTTGAAAAAGGTTTAAAAATTTCTATCGGATTAGGCCTGTAAAAAAGGTCGTTTTGGGGTCCATCAGCCACTCCCGGGAGACAAGACATCTAATTTCATATAAACAGCAATATTCACTCCTATATGAGAAATTGAGGTTAGAAAAAGTTAAAGTTGAAGTTAATTTTTTTTACGACAAACGAAACAATGAAACAATGTTGCAACGCTGTGTTAAAAATCGTCGTTGCGAATCGTCTCATGTAACATCACCTTTATGAAGAATACATCAAACGAATTTCTTCCGGGAACACTAACAACAATAATCACGAGTGTTTTTGGTAATTTTAAAGTGGCTTCAGACTGACAGGAACACAGTTTAGTTGCCTGAACAAAGTCGTAAATAACAAAACTGGACCCTTAATTTTTGCAATTCAGATGATGCGGAAAAAAGTTTTAGCTTTTTAAAAAGAAATCAAGTAGTGTAATATAGCTCCTTTAATAAATGACAATGCCTTCAGTTTGAAACTACAAATTCAAGCATGCGCGGAATGCATATAACGTCAGCACGAGTCAGCAATGATTTTGAAATAAACGAGAAGGAAGTTTAATTGAGAATGAGAACATTATATAATCTACGCATTGCATAGTTTTCAAAACATTTCAGTATCAATTACTGGTTACCTCCACTCGAAGGCCGCTTTTTTAATTAGCAGCGCTGTCAGCGCTTAACCCAGGGTTAAATTGAAACCGGGTTTCTTTTTCTTTTGTTCAAAAGCATTTTTTGTTATTTTGAACAGCATGCAATCGTCAACTTGCTGACAAAAAGAATTAAGCTGAATTTACTTTTTAAGCTTTCATATCTGAATTCAAATTTCGCACTAACCTTGGGTTATCTTAACCCGGCTTTGAACAACCTGTAAACCAGGCCCGGTTGTTTACCTGCCATTTTGAAAGTAATCTAACCTCGGCTTAGTGTAATTATCGTCACTCAGCACGGAGGCATAGCCAGCCGTGCGTTGCAGCCGGTCCACGTATCGTCTAGACCATTATACAGTAACCTGCGAGTAGGGGTTTCTCTCTTAAATGGCTTTTAGCGTTTACGAAGTGGTTCGCGTGGCTTGTCTGTTGCGATCGACTTCGTAAACGCTAAAATCCCTACAAGAGAGAAGGCCTCTGCTCGCAGGGTAATTATACAGAAGGTTTAGAGTGTCTGTGACGCAGGCTACGAAGCCGGCATTAAAAACATAAACATTAATTTAGTGACTAATATATAAACCACAATTAACCTACTCATAAACAACTGAAAATTGCAAGTCACATCTTTAAAGCCTGGGCCCCGGGCCTTAAAGTAACTCTTTGAATTATAGTGATAAGCGACGATTGTCTGGACCCTTCTTGTGGGTTCTGTTCGTGACCCTTTAATCTGAAAATGGGATACCCTAAATTTCTCACAGCTTTTTCTCGGTAATTCTTCCACAACTTTTAACCGCATAGGAAATTTTTTGTTATCAGGTTATCACTTTTTGAAGAATGAATTCAGCTCATATTTCGTGAGTAGTTCGTATGTGGTGAGGCATATCGAGTTGGATGGCTACGGAAACACTGCTTAGCTTAGTCCTTGTCTCCCGGCTAGTGAAAAATTAAGTTCCATTAAGACTTAGTGTATATAAAAAATAAATAAATAAATTGAGAATTAGTATGGAGAATATTAAGTAAAATGTATTTAATTTGCACGAAAGTCCGATACAACACTGAAGAATTGCCACAAGCCGACTTCACGAGCCTGAGTTTCAGTGGAGTGATCGAGCTTTTTACAATGAAGAGCTGAACGAAGCCAATTCTCAAAATCCCAGAAAAAGTTTCAAAATAATAGAAGTAGTTTGGCTGTCAAATTGGACTCGTGGACTTGGGCCAGAGTACAAAAAAACCCCGAACTTTTCATGGGACGAACCCTGCATAGCGCTGATGAGCGACTAACAATAGACTCAGTGCCCCTTTTGCATTAGGTTGGCCACATCCAAAGAAATACTAATTGACCAATTCCGATATATTAAAATTCATTCTAGGCTGTGAGGCTTGCGGGATACTAAGAAAAGAAATCATGATTTCTTTTATTCCTCCGAAGCCTCGGAGCCAAATATGGTCAAGTATGAATTTTAATGTCTCAAAAATGGTCTTTTCGGTTGCTATTATTTTATTTTCCGTGAAGCTTACTGTTTCTTTTAATAGACTTAATACTGTGGCAGCGTTGTTTTGTCTAGCATTTCGACAAATTATAATCAGTATTGGCTCTTCGGTTTGATTTGTCTTCACCTACAGATTTTGGTAGAGTCGTGTTTGTTTTATGTTTACCTTGTAATTTGTGCAAAACCGTGAAAATGTATTGACTTCTGTATTATTCATTGCTTTTTCTTTTTTTTTTTTCCAATAGGATCCTTTTCTAGACTTTGCTGTCGTCCATTTTTTGGCCACAGAAGTTCGTAGAATTTGTAAGCTTAGATTGAGTTTCTATCGGCCTGTGTCTGGACTAGCCACCTAAAAAACTCTTAACAAACAGTGAATTATACTGCCTTTTAACATGTCGAATTTCACAAGAAATCCATTTCCAGGCTTGTTCTTAATTGAATTGCTTGCTACCGGTGCTTGAAACTTACAAAAAGCCTCGTTTTTCAGTAACAAAACTTCCTTTGTCTCAAAGTTTCTCTAGTATCTTCACACGTAAATGCAGTCGGCATCTTTATTGAACTCTATATTCTCACTTTATTTCCCCAGACGCTGAGGATAAAAGGCATTATTTTTCGGTATCTTAAGACTCATTTAGCAAAAGCCTTTGTTGTTTCCGAAAGAAAAATAGCCCCCTTTGCGATTGGTCGCTTAACAATAGGCAACAATTCTCCGTATTTGCCTGTAATCATCCTAAACCGCCAAATGCCTTGAAAAAAAGGTGACATCTGTTACTCTCTATCAGCCAATCAACGCGTTCGATTCAGACCCAATTTCCATAATTGGGCACATTGACAAAACCCGACAGAGAGGGGTTTGTTGTTTGTCGATCTATGCACAAGAAACATGGAAGGGCTATCGCGATGTGGCTTCGTGTTGTTGAGTTTTTCGTTGTTTACGCTATCAGTAGGTAAGTCAACTTGACGGAAATTCGGATTCGACAAACATTAGATGTTTTGTTGATCCTAGCAAGGGCGATTTTGTTTTTAGCTTCTTTAAAGATTAGCAGTTCTGCTTCGGCGGTCAGCAAAGTGTATGATGAATACACGCGAGATCTGTAGACTTTGTTTTGACAAGCCTTTGAAGAGCTAACTCTTCTTCATTCGACTTTTTGCCTTCCGTTGAAGACAGAAAGTTTTTTCAATGAGAAAATCGCTTTCCACTGACAGTTTTCTTAATCTTGACGGAAGCGCTCTTGTTAACTCTTCGGGCATCCGATTCCAAACAAATCTCGCGAAATGAGAAAACATTCGTAGTGATCACTAGGATAAAACATTACTGAATGCTTAATGAACGTAAAATTGAGAAACTTTTTATCTTGTTTTTCGTTCCATTCGCTGTTTCACCGCGGTAAAAATAAAAAAATCTTGTGAGGACTTATGTATGACCCAAGCTTATTTAAGCTTATAACCACGAACTCTCTCAGTAAAGCTTTATTCAGATGGCCTATTGGTGAAGCTGAGTTCTATTTTGGGCTAAATTGAAGCCGCATCGCCCAATATAATGTACCCATAATTGTGGATTGGCTCGTATCACGAAACGAGAGTCGGCTTCGCAGGAAATTCTGCTTTTCTCATGTATTTTCATCAAAGATGTCTTTATCGGGTCAAATTTCTCGAAAACTGCTGCGACTAAAGTATGCTTGACGGCTAAATCCGTGTCGTACAGTTCCCAAATAGAGGGATTAACTTTTTTTAAGAATGCAAAATCCCTTTTCTTGAATACTAAACTGTTATTATTGACTTCAAAGTGCAGCTAAAACAGACCTGTTATGTTCGTGTGCTTGACGGCTTTTTGCCTCGGGCAATGCTTACTGCTTTGTACATTTCACCATAATTACTTGACTTTGTTTAATAAATTTCGAGAAGCAGTTTGTCTTGAAAAGTCTTAGCATCCTCGCAGCTTGTCAAAGGCTATGTAGGTTGACACTTTCAAAACATATTTTGGAGGCCTACTCCTTATATTTGAACTCAGACAGCAAAAAAGTGTCTTTGAAGGGTCTCTTAACCGATATTTCAACGCACGGTTTCTTTGCGTGCAAAACAGCTACGCGAGTCTGCATTCTTAGCAATAAGTCAATTTGCTTCAGGCTGCTAAAGGGCACATTCGAACTTTTGGACAATTTCCGGTCGCTCCATTATTACCACTTGTTATTCTTGACTTTTTGAGAGGCTAACTTGCGCATATAAAGGAGAGGCAAGTGTTAGTGTTTGTTTGAAGGTATCAGAGATCTGTGTATGATACATGTACGTTTAAAGTTAGACATTTAGGGTGCTCTGTTTGATGACCACTTTTTTTAAATTTCTTTTTATGAGATATCTCGTTAGCCATCTAATTTAGTAACACCCATAGTCAGTTTTCTAATCTGTCATCTTTGAATAAAGTCTATCATAGTGGCCCAAGACCTGATGGTTGCAGTGTCTTCAAAGGGCTTAACTACAGAATACAGGGCAAATTTTCTAGGTATATTCGTTGGGGTGGCTCGGTAGTCCCGACTAACAAGCCACCGAGCCGTCGAGCCACTAAACTATATAACCTCGACTGAAGAGCCGCCGAGCCACTAAAATATATACCTATAATCTGCTATAATACATACTAAAGTATATGCCTTCTATGTCTGTCTTATACTTATGTGTCTTATATCTTTCTCGTTCTTTAAACACTTGTCGTGACTAGCGAGCCACCGAGCCACTTCTGTTTAAGACTTTAAAATAGGCCCTGTATTCTGTAGTTGCTCCCGTGTTTATGCACATGTTTGTGATCAATCACTCATTTTAAAAGCCACTTGTTGGGAAGAAATAAACTTAAATCAGATGTTGTTTGCAGGTTCATTTTATCTGCTTATCATACTAGTCAATCTTGATGCTCTCCATAAAGAGACACTAAAAAAATTGTTGAAGGCTTACCAACAATTAACTTTTAAGGCTAGTTTTCACTAGCGACTGAGTCAGCGTCGGAGTTGTAAGCGGAGTCGTAAGAGCGCTTATGACCTAGTGAAAATCCAAAATAGGAGGCGTAAATGGAGTCATAAGCACTACGCAATTGGAGTCAGAAGAATCAGAATGTTTCCATTTTTTCTGACTCCACTTATAACTCTGTCTCCTACATTCCTCTTATAGTGAAAACCAGAATGTCAGAGTCGAAAGCAGAAGTGTAATCCCATGGTGATAAACCAATCACACTGCACATTGCCACACTTTGTGATTGGTTTAGTTCTTCTGCTTCTGCTTGTGACTCCGATGACCCAGTTTTTACTTGATCGTAAATGACGGAGTCGTAAGTGGAATGAGAATGCTGTTTTCACTAGATTGTAAAGTTCTACGCTTCTGATTATGACTTTGACTCTGTCGCTAGTGAAAACCAACCTCTACAGGATGTAGGCAGACTGTTAAAATGAACTAGACCTGGTTCATAGGTGAAACTTGACATGTACCAAGCCTGAAACCTATTTAGACATGGACTGAACCTAATGCATGGCGTAAATGAATACCATCTTTACTGCTTGAAAAAGGAAAATCAACTGACAAAAGTACATTCAATAGGTTGGTCATTAAGTCCAAGAATCCCAGTTTTGCAACTGCATTAACATATTTTTCTTTCTTCCATTTTGATGTAGAGTCTACTGATAACAGTAACTGTACGGAAAGTCAACTAACGTTGTGTGAGAGTCAGTTTAATGAAAACAGCCTACCAGTTTGTCTTGAGGTGATTGAATTGAAAACTTGCCTCACTGCCTGTGAAAATACCAAGGAATGGTCAAGCTGGAATGTATATACCAAATATGGAGCACTTGTGAGGAAAATGAATTCATACCCTGATTGTATTCCAGAAAGCAAAGGTAGATATGTCATATTTTTTGTTCAGTTGTTATGGAGTTTTCAAACATAACATTGGCTTGTCATTTGTTTACTGTAACATCGATCGTTGAATCAGTAATGGTAGAGAAGAGTATGTGAACTTTTCAGAGACTAGATTAGATATGGTATCATAGAAAGAGGTTTGGCCCTGCAGTTATTCCGTACTTAAGTTGGTTGTACATGATATTATTTGTTAGTATACATTGTAGTCCTGGCCCTGGTTATTCCAACATTGGATAGCGCTATCCACCGGATAATCACTATCCAGCGGATAAATATTAGGGAAACCAACTGGGGCCTGAAGTAATCATATTCAAAGTTCCAGAGATGACTTCACTACAGGTTTGGAAAACACAGATTACAGTTGCTAACAAAATTTTTCAGGGCTACAGTCTTGTTTAAAACTACCAGTAAGTTGATAGTTTTTTTCATCTCAATTCTCAATACTGGATTACTGCATGGCAAAAGTTATGAGAATCATTCATCAACAATTAAACCCATTTACAGTAGATGGGTGTGGGGAAGGTGCCTGGTGAAACCGAAAGGGAGCTGCAAGCGAGCCTGAAAGGTAACCATGACAACCTTGTGAGTGGTACCCACCAGGCACCATCACATTGAGAACCTCAGTGGAGGAATGCGCAGATACTTATTAAGACAAACATCCAAAGGGGAGGAGAGGCTGGGGGCAAAAAAAAGCTAGAGCTACTGCACATGAAGGCAACGTGAGTAAAATGATTGACTTCTGCAAAAGTCCTGTAAAACTACTGTACTAAAGCCCCCTCCCCCACATACTATTAGTGGTGGAGACTGCTGTCCAGCATTGCCTGTTATGCCTTTTAATTTCAGGGTTCAAAGGGCTGGTTGAGACACCAAACTTTTCATGACTTGAACCTAATACAACGAATTTAGTATTATGAACAGTTTCGCCTTTCTTCCTGACTAGCCTGGCCAGGAATTTCAACTTAGGAACAACTTTTGAACGACTTTGTTCAGATGCTGACCTTTTCATGAGCCGAACCCAATGCATAAATTTGTTATGACATATTTTGCGAACAGTTTGACTGAAATGCGCAGTTTTCTCCTTTTGAATTTAGTTTGGCTGGATTTAAGATCGGCACCTGAGTCAATTCAGCTGGTCTAAATAATTTGGGTCATCCTTAATTTGAATTAGGTCTGGCTAATGCAATGTTTGGCATTTGAATTGGCCTAAAGGGTTGATAGGGTTCCGAAATGCGCAGTTTTCTCCTTTTGAATTTAGTTTGGCTGGATTTAAGATCAGCACCCGAGTCAATTCAGCTGGTCTAAATAATTTGGGTTATCCTTAATTTGAATTAGGTTTGGCTAATGCAAAGTTTGGCATTTGAATTGGCCCTAAAGGGTTGATAGGGTTCCTTTGTAATGCCAGCAGTTGTCATTGTTACATTGTGCTTACATTGCTGTTCTATTCTTTTCTCTTAACAGTTAGCAAAAAGAAATGTAATGAGGAATTTGTTAATAATTGCTATCAGCAGTATAATCATAATGCTACGCCGATATGTCCTGAAGTGAAAAAGCTACGAATGTGCATCAGTGAACTGACAGGTTGCCATGCCATGAAGCACCCAAAATTTGTGCAGTCAAGGGATATACTTGAAAAGCACCGTGATTGTTTCTTTGTAAATTACTCAAGGATTCTGGAAGTCCTCAAAAACAAAGGTCAGTGTGCTGTGGTCTCAACAACACTCTGGAACGAAAAAACCCCCCAAAGGTTTTAGTTTATGACCCTTTAAGAGGGTTCTCAACAGACGTTGCACCTATTTTATTTTGTATTTTGTATTTTATTTTTACTCCATCCTATAGATAATACATTAGTTGTACAATATTAATTAGTACAAGGTTGTTTAAACTACGTTTACATAAGAAAAAAAAAGAAAAAAAATTGGAATGGAGAAGGGCACATTACAGTAAAACTAATTATGGTGCTTTAACAAGATTGACTTTATTGTATTATAGCTTTGTTATTCATTAAAACACAAACACGCACGCACAGCTAAAATGCCATATTTTTTAGTACCCTCCCTAAATGGTACAAATGATGGTCTTAACAAATTCACACATTAGCCTCCTGTAACCATCTGCGTGTCAGAACTATGTCCCTCGTACCAGACACAGAATCTGCCCAAACTGGACTTTATTTTAGCAGACCAGTCAGTGATGCTCAGTAATTGGTGGGATAACCACAGTAGCAGTCAGAAAGTGCCTACATGTGGTCTTTGTTATTTTGTTATTTTTGTTGACTTGATGGCAGATACTCCACTGGAAGCAGCAAATGTGTTGTTGGCTGTTGGCCTATTTTAGCTGGCTGTAATTGTATTAGTTACTGGAGAACTTTTTGTTGGTATACTTATTCTTATTTTTATCTTAAATTAGATGAGAAAGAGCAGTCGGACAAACCTCCCCAACAATCCAGTACTAAAAAAACTGGTAAGGAAAAATGTTTTATAAATAATTGAAACCACAAAAAGGTTAAAAGGTTAAATAACAAGTTTCTTACTTTTTGCTGACTTTGTTTTGCTAGTGTTGGTATATGTTTTTGGAGCCACTTAAGCTATATTTCTTCCAGTTTCTGTGGCACTAAATGCTGGTTCTTTACTGCACCTAACATATCAGACATAAATGCACTGGTAACCATTGTCATAACTTCAGCTTGACTTGTAAAATATGCTGTTTAAAAGGCTAGCAGGTGTGTATTAGATTTTTTAAACCTGATAATACACGACTGCAAGTTTTTTGAATGGCTTCAAGAGCTCTGTATACATATTTTAATTGTATATACATTTTTTAATTTCTTATTTGTAAATAATTTTTTTTTGTTTTGTCCCCAATTAGTTATGAAAACTAATAATACACTGACACATTAATACAGCTTTTCAGGGCTTCTGATATTTCGTGCGGTCGCGGACCCTCGAAATTGAGGTATTTCCGTGAAATTCCCAAAAAAACACGAAATACCGCGAAATCCACCAGAAATATTTCCAAATACATGTCGGCAAAACATATTTAATACTTATCTTGGTTATTAGACCTGTTCTATTCACCCCAAATGTCCAAATTTATCTTGAAACTTCGTCACTGCAACGAGTAAACAACGTCTCAAAACTACCAGGCGTCTTAGATGAACGTTGCGAAAAACTGAGCACTAACCATAATGTTAACAGCTTTAGCATTCCCTCATTTCTCGAGCGAGCTGTTGTTGAAAGAGCAAATGATTATCCCTGTTAAAGAACGTTAAACAATGCTGGTCATATCGACGCAAAATTGATCAATTTTAGCGAAATTTGCCAAAAAAATCCATTGAAATCGGCTGTTTTTTACTGATTGTTTCTTGTTTCCCGTGAAATCGGCCGATTTTTCTAAGTTTGGTGCCCCGAAAATCCTTCGAAATTTGACTTTTTTCCGCTAAACTCCCTCGAAATCGGCCAATTTTTCGGCGAATTTTGACTTTTCTCCCGTGAAAATCCTGCGAAATCGGCCGATTTTTCCACGAATTTGCCCCTGAAAATCACGCAAAATTTTGCTTTTTTTTTCGCGAAATATCAGAAGCCCTGGCTTTTACTTTCACCTACTTACTTACTTTAATACTGTAGTGATATAGATCAACTTGTTCTTGCACTGATATTTAGATATGGGGTTATTTTGGTCTAAAAACTTGGACGTAAAGTTTAGCTGTGTCTTTATCAGATATAAAGACACTCATAAAACATCAATTTTCTTTTGTTTTTCTTTATGAATTATTAACGAGTTTTTAAAGTGATAATAATGAGGATGCCTAATAAATGTCATGAGCCTCATAGTTTACTTTAGTCTTCCTTGCCACTGTTACCATCATTCCTTCTTGTCTGTTTTTATATCATTATCTTGTATATGTTATGTTAGTATATACACACTTAGTGTTCTTGGTGTTTTAAGCTATCTGATTGGTTTGCTATCTCTGACTGTTCAACAGTATTCACCTCCTGCGTGTTTCTTTCAAAATAACGTGATGTTTCTGCAAAGGATTCTGCTAATTAAGTGAGACAAATCCCAACCAGGGAATTCCCAACCAAGTTCCCTGATTGGGACTTGTCTCACTCTTCCAAATTTGGGATTTTTGTGGGTATTCTTTAAATACGCTAAAATATCCAAAAACGGGAATCTGTTATTTTTTCCTGTGCAGAATGGCTGCTTAATGGGGGTTCAACCAACATAAAGCAATTACACCATAAAAATGCAGTTGCTAATGAGCAAAAAATCTAGTTTTTACATCTATGTAGAAGTTAATGTTGTTAGAGTCCAAGACTGTATTCTTTTTGTTTATTTCATAGAAGTATTGATGTCAGTTCAAACAACAAAAACATCAACTTCAGAAAAACCTTACGAGAGTGAACCAGAACAACAAAGTGGACATCTTCCTTACACATTTGTTGTAGTGGCAACAGTTTGCACATGTATGTTTTTGGTGGTTCTTGTAGTCTTCAGTATTGTGCGGCATACGACACTTTCAAAACGTCAAAGGAACTCATCTATAGAAAGAGCTCCTATGAGAATACGTATTAGATCACATAGTCCCAGGCACAGAACTAGACATCATCGGCATCATCGCAGTAGTAGAGGCCATGTTGTGATGCATGGTGCAGTGAGACAAACTGTTTCAGGATTTTTCGAGGGCAATGTTGCTCCTCCACCTTATAGCGCGGTACTGGACGATACTGAGAGTGTAAGAGCGGGTGATCCGCCACCCCCATATCGACCACCTTCACACATTGGTGTTATTGTATAAAGTGAGGAGGGTAAATCATGATCTCTGGAAAATTATTCTGTTCTGTTTCTCTGGATACATGAACTTCACGTGCAGAGTGCCAACATATGCAACCATTCGTGTTTTACCGACTTTGGACAATAATGGGCTTGATTGCTGGCTAACATGCAGAGCATCAGACTGGAAAAGTCAAAGACGCAGATTGGTTCTTTACTATATGAAAATGTTCAGATTTTATAATACCTGTATATAGAAATCATTTTAATGAAGTGTATTGACAAAGAATTCAGTTAGAGCATTTTGTCTAGGTTATCCTTATTTCTTCAATATCATATTACAAGACATTCATTCTCTTAAGACCATCATTATGTTGCTTCAAAATCACATTATCTTTACTGTATGAATAACACGATTATCTAAAATCCTGATATGGTGATATTGATTAATAGGCTGAGGAACTTAACCATTCTGTTGTCCAGTGTCACAAATTCTGCGTTTTTGTTGTTGTTCTTTGTTTGTTTAACTGACAAAAATCTATTTATGCGCTGAAAGTTAAATTACATAAGGTAAATCCAAGATAAAAAAGGGAAGCCAGATGATTTTTCATTTTACATCTTGTGCAGAATGACAGATATTGATTTCAGATGATTTTGGTGAGTCTCTGAATTTTGAAACATGATCATATTAACAAGAGAGGGTATTAACACAACAGCCCTTAGTATTTGTAAAATGTCAGAGCACTACTGTGACCATAGGATGGTTCTGTACCCAGCCTTTCTATTTCTCAGGATTCACTGCAAAGAAGCTTATTTTTCCATTTTTTTCGAAATTTGAAGCCTGAGAATGCAAGAGATTTATTGTAATCAGAGAGATGAGAATCGGGCTACTGTTGCAAAGTCTGTGTCTAGTTCCTGTTTTCTCCAGAAACACAGAGGGCTCTCTGTGGCATTGTGTTCTGCAGAAACCAGTCATTCTGCAAGTTCCTGTGCAAAAAAAATTCATTGCATTTGTAGTAATAACAAAACCCTTTCACTAGTCCTACCCACAAACACACTATCATTATAATTTTGATGGTTGATGCCTTTTTGCAAAGCATTTCCTACCCTGATAAAGTAGACTTCGAGTACTGGAGCAAAATAAGCGAGTACATGTGATAATCGCTTCCCTCGAAGAGATTACATACCTGAGAAAATAAGGACTACTCGTGGTTTTTGAAAGGAAGTTCTTGTCACAGGAGCCCTTATAACCATTGAATAAACAGGAAGGGAATAGCATCCTCGTTCCCAGGTTCTCTCTCCTACCTGTCTCTCTCGCTCCGTAGGGACGGGTAGGAGAGAACCCCAGGAACGAGGTTTGAGGGGGTAGGTCAATTTCCAACTGCTGAAAACACTCACATCCAAAATTCGGACAAGTTTGAAGAGTGGATTTATTTGCATGAGAGTAAAAAGTATCTTTAGACGGCTATTTCGAGAAAGGTGGTCGGAAAAAAATGTGTACGCGACAATCCGGAAAGGTAATAAGGGATATGATCAATACACTGTTCCTGACACTGTAGCTGTCGAACCTACTTTTGTTGCTTTCCTTTCAGCTAGCACTCGCAAACATAAGTCCATGGCCTCTCCTGCCATTCTTTCAAATTTGTTTGTAGAACAGTGAACTCAAAACCACCCACAATACCTTTCAGGATTGTTGCATGCCTGTTTTCCGACAACCTTTCTATCTAGCCGGATTTTTTAACACTTTACCGCCAAATAGACCTCTTCCGAAGAATGCAACCATTGCTTTTTTTCTGGTCTCCTCTTTTCTTCCTCCTCGCTCTTCCTATTTTCCTCTGCTAATGGGATTTTCAAGCTAATCATAACTATAACAAGATTGTCAAATCTGATTGGCTCTCAACTGCCCTGATTTCAGCCTTAATTGGACAGTTTAATAGGACAGTACGCGTCATGCCTAAGTAATTGGACAGTACGCGCCATCACGCGCGCGCTTAAATGGCTTTTTTTGTCACTGCTAGCAAAACAGGATTTCGAATTTCTTGTGTTTTGGTTTAAAAAATAGCCTATTGTATCACAAATTTTGTTAAAGTTATGATTAATTGGTAACAGAACTTCGTGTCGTCCAATTCAGTCTGTAATCATACTCGTGATTAAACAAATCGGACTCCCGCTACGCGGTCGTCCGATTTTGTTAATCACTCGTATGATTACAGACCGAATTGGACTCCACTCAGTCCTGTTACCATTACTTATTGGGGGCAAAGAAAAGTGTGCTTAGCCCCTTTTCACCCAAATGGCTGCAAATTTCGCTAGGTTCGTTTTCAAAAATTGGCTGGATATACTTAGCACTTACGATGGCAGCAACTTGAAAATAGCTAATTGGAAAAAAGGAACCTTTCGTCTCTTTCTTTCTAGGGCGCCTTAGTACGGTATTAAGTCAGGGTTCTATCTAGGGTTTAGGCCATTTGCACGATCACGTCATTTTACTACGACCAGAATTCTTTTCGTTTTTCTTTTCATATTTAAATTTGGAATCCCCAGCGAGGGTTAAATAACGAAAGCCCTAATTTGCACAAGAAAGCAAAACCTTGAAGGATCCTGGTCATAGTGGTAAAAGGACGCCATCATGCAAATGGCCTATTTAAGGGGTAGAAGTTCCCCCCTCAAAATGCCTAGCTCCCCCCCCCCCAAAAAAATTGTTATCATTACAGTATATGAGTAACTATGTCGAAAAAATCATCCAGACGCGACGAGGTCAGTGCGCACACTGTAACATTTCTCAAAATTGCGTCTCAAAATAAAATTTCCCGTGGGGTGAATACCCCCGGACCCCCCTAGGAAGATCGTCGCCTTCGCCCACTCGGGAGTTCTCCCCCAGACGATAAATCTTGGATAGAACCCTGTAAGTAATCATCTTGATACAGGTTTAGCATTACACTATTTTCGGCAGAGAGAGCACTTGATTGGGAGGAATCGAAGACAGGGCCAAATATTTAAACGTAGTTTAGCCAGTGTTTAACACTGAAACCGCGTTATTTAAGTCATTTCAATTTGCCCAACGATTTTATCTAAATATCATTTATTGTGAACAGTTTTATGAAAGCATTTAGAGAAGACTTGAAAAGCATTTATATTCTTAAAACAACCCACTAAAGAAGAGATCTGGGGCTTCAATGATTCGTTAAACCGCGGCTTAAGTTAGACTTCGTTTAAATATTTGGCCCATAGAGTTTGAAAATGAAAGCGTAAATCCCTGAAGTGAACAGTTAGAGTACATGTGTTGTAGTACAGGTTCTTCATTCCAAGATGAACAATGAAATTAAAAAAATATATGATAAACACCTTATAAATTGGTTGCTCAGGTAAATAAATGTGTTTGTATTATACGGATGAGAAGTATCACTATGCACTTGACTGGCTTAAATAGACTAATCCATGGATTAAGACCAAGTTGTTCAAAAGGCGGATGATGTTATCCACCGGAAAAAATCTTGATCCAATGGGTAATGAAATATTTGTCTTCTTAATACTCATCTACTGGAGAGGGATTTATCCGGTGAATAGCGGTATATCCATTTCTAGTCCTTTTCCAATAAACTGCTTTGATCAGTAAAAAAAAAAGACGAGGCCAATCAAAAGCAGTGCTTCTTCCTCAGCCTCCGCTATAGCATGGAAAACTGACAGACTGCCGGACATAAATTACAAAGGAGTGTTATGCGCAGTTTCTGCAGAGAGTGGATCGCTCCTCCAACATAGTTTGGTCGTCGTAACTACGTGGTCGCGATCGTTCGTAAGGTTGTGGGGCAGGAAATTAGTGAAAACACAATAAAACGTTTTATTACTTGTAAGTTAAGGCGTTAATTTTGTAATAGATATTTGATGGTCGTTTTTGAACTGATTTGTTATGATCACACACGTACGAGAAAGGATAACAGGAGATTTTGATGCGCAAAGCTTGGATGATTAAGATGAAAAGGGAATGGAGAAAGACAAGTATTCATAGGGATGTTCGAATGTAAAAAAAAAAAACTGTTCGAATGTACATGTGGAAAGAAATAAAGGAACGACGACGTAACCTAACTTAGATGACGAGGTCGTCGCCATGTTTGCCGCGGCCTGATGCTTAAGAGCTGTCCGAGGAACTTGCCGCTCCGTTCGTCTGGAATTAAAGTGTCTAACAATTGCGGGAGCGATTGTTGTAAATCTTGTCTGCATACTTGAGAGAGAGTGTCATGATTAGAGCAAGAAGCAGTCGAAGAGAATGCGAGGATGTAACGAGGATTTGAATAAACAAGAAATTTTACCATCATTAAATAAAACACAATTTTATTTTTTTTCTAAATATCTCTATAGGCCAGAATTACTCCAAAACAGAGTATATTATTTTACCCATTAATGGTAAACTATCCATACGATTTACCAGTCAGTACTAATTAGAATAACTGTTAATGTCGAATACAGTTACCACAACTCATCGTCACATGGGGAAAGGGACTGATGTTGATGATGATGGTGGTGGTGGGGGTGGTGGTTGTGAAGGTCGCGGTGCTGCTGATGATGATGATAATAGTCATAGTAATAATAATCACAATTATGATACTGATGATGATTCGTACCTTCTTCACTACAAAGAGTCAGAGTGAAGCTGTATTTATAACAGTGCTTCCCCGAGATTTCTCAACTGCAGAAAATGGTTTGACTCGGCTACACCAATTGTTTGCTTGCAAAACCAGTGATAATTTTGTCACATTGCCAGCATAACTGTGGCCACATTCCCGACAAATTTTGGTAACAAAAAGACGCAATCAGGACTAAGCAGTCACACAAACACTACGTAAGCACACGGTTATGGAAAACTTGGTCCCTGGTAAACTTGATTTATTTCTGATCGGTGGCTAATTAATAAACATTTGTAGGACTCCACGAGGAAACAGGTTTAGGTCTCAGTGGGCCACATTTGTTAATTTCAAGAGAACAACTGTCTGCCTTGATACATTATGACCACTGTTATGACCGTCTATTCTACTGCAACGTCCCCCAAAACTAAATATTATCATCAATATTAAATTACACGATCTCCTAAATATATTATCCTTCTACTGCTTCTAGGAGACCTGGAATATCCCAGTTCTCAAATATGAGTTAAAACTTTCCTAATTTAGTTAAATCACTGCTGAAGCGGAAGCAGGAATATATCAGACATCGATCTTTGGCCTACAACGAGACCAAATTGTTCTAGAAAAAGCTATTACTTTCTTAGTCATCGTCACTCGAGCTTTCACCAGCAGTTCCTGCTAAAAAGCAGCCCAAACCCATACTTCTCCTTCCAAGACCAAATCCTGCACTGGCAAGATCTTTACTAGGATCAATAACTTTGAAGTCTTTGCTTTTGTCTTGGGTGTTCAAATCATTCGTCTGTGTGTACCTGAATGGTAGGAGAGGACCTCGCCGCGCTGTCGAGTTAGGTCTCATTGGGCCCTCTCTGCTCACGAACAAGGCATTTTTGGGAGTTCTATAGAGCATGCCTTTCCCTGCAAAACCATTGGCAAGAGAGTGAAATGTTCTGGTGCCAAAAGGGCTTAATCCCGAACCATTTGTTGTTCCATTTGCTGTTGCACCACAACCGGCCTTAGATGATGCATCTGTTTCACATTTCTTATTTTCATAACCACTTGTTACCACTTTGTCTTTCTGAACCCCTTCTTTCGTTTTGCCAATACTTTTGGCAAGCTGTTCAGAAGCACTGGTCAAATGAGTACTCATACTCGACATGTGATCCTTCCATTTGTCACTAGCAGTGGTTATTATAGTATCCATTGAATCAGACCATCCCAAGAGGTTTACCAGTTTCTTTACTCCCTCAACAACATCTCCTTGTAGGACAATGTCATTGGATCTTCTCTCCCAGCGTCGCAAGAAAGGTCCTACGATCTCTCGGTTTAGAAGAAGACGTGGCGTGGAGTGATCCACTGCACTTGCTATCCCTGCAAATGGCTCCACCTGATGAAAAAAAAAGGTCATACATACACTGTTTACCGGTTACCATTACGACTCCTAAAGTAGGATTATGAGGTTATCCCTATATTAAGGTCTCTCCTTACACATAACACACCCAGCCCAGGAAAGGTTGGCCACACCACTGGGGTCTACGTCCCCTACTCTTTTCGACCAGTGGTGTGGGTAGTTTCATGTCGCACAAGAACCAGATATTCAGTGACAGTGCTGTGAGAAGAGACCTACTGTTTTTCCTCCTTATCCGAGAAGACTAGAAAGTCTAACTGTTTGCAGATGTCATTACAAAGCCAGCACTTTCTTCTCAGTTATTTGAAGACCCCGAGTGTTGGTCCGGCCGGCGTTTGAACCTGCAGCCTCCCACTCAGCAGACCGGCGCTCTCCCAACTGAGCTAACCAGGCGGAGCTAAGTCAGGGCTGCATTCTTCTAAGGGCCTGTTTACATGGAGGTGGGGGACCCCAGGTAGGTGAGGTAACCCGCTTAGGTGGGGTAACCCGCCTGTCCATATAATCTCTCATTTTAATTTGATCACGTTTACATGATAGGTGGGGTGACCCGCCAAGGCGGGTAGCCCGGTCTACCAGACCGGGTTACCCTCTCAGCCGGGGTCACAATTTGTCATGTAAACGTTTCAAGGTGGGGTAACCCGCCTGGCCGGGGTCAGATTCGTGATACATCAAATTCGTGCAAAATTCACTTTCGCGGAGTCTTGGCATTATGATTAAAGTTAACAATAGAAAGCTATTGCACTGACGGGTTGCAGCAAGAGCAACAAGTGAGTGAAAAAGTGCATTAATCGCCAAAACTCGTGGTTTGCCAGCATTTTTCTTGTTTACGTGCTTAGCGACCATTCAATAATCTTGAGAAAGTGCACCCCGGGAAGGCGGGGTTGTAAGATTGCATGTAAAGGCGGGTTATTTTTTTACCCCACCTAAGCGGGTTACCTCACCTACCTGGGGTCCCCCACCTCCATGTAAACAGGCCCTAAGAAAGGACAATAATTTCCAACCAGTTGAACATTTTAGGTGGACAAACCAAGTTAAGTTGCTGGGCATACACTGTACATTACATCGACTTTAAATATTTCTTTAAGTATACATACTATGCAATCCCCAGCTTCAAATGATAGTCTTTGCTAATTGATCTGTTTTGACTGTAGGTAGGATTTTGTCGCATATTGGGCAAATTTAGCGTATTGTATAACAACCAACTGTTAATTTCAGCTTTTACAGTGCTTGTTAATTTTTGTTCTCCTTGTTTTTAAACTATGATTTTCAGAACAAGGAAAATTCTACCCAAGAAAGCTAAAATGAAGGAGCCCATAACCCAGTGGGAGAAACTTCCATACTAGGCCTATGTCACCGGGCATTTTCAAAGAACGGTGAACTTTTACAGTGGAACCTTCATGTAACGAAGGGCCAAGGGACTAGCAAAATGTGTTTGCTATAATGAGGTTTCGTAATTCATTATTTTACTATTACTGGGGTAAAGAAAATTGTTGTTATATTGAAGACTTTGTTACATAAGAGGTTTGTTGTATGAGGTTCCACCAATGAGAGCACATTTTCTGGTGACAGTGGAGGCTCTGCTCCATAAATTATAAGCTCATTTAAAGTGTAAGATATCAACCTGGAAAACTAAACATCATTTAAAGGTAAAAAAAACATTTTTAGGTCCGTAGGTTTTTTCTCTATTTGCAGGCTGGTTTGTGTAGCCAGCGTTGCAGCCAGCCCACGCATTGTCTAAACCATTTGTATGGACCTAGAAGGTTTAGAGTGTCTGCAATGCAGGCTATGATTTTTGGGAATTAAATGATATCAAGAGCCCATCATTACATAGCTCTTTATGATATTCTAAATTTGCACCAAATTCGTTCTAAAAATAAACTGGTTGCTGAAAGGTGACACGAGTACATAGAAGTTGCATGCTTGCTCCGGCTGGGTTATGGACTCCAGTAAAATATTAACACTGCCTCACCTCCAGTGAAGTCCCCATGATAAGAAGAAGGTCACATTTTGGAAAATCTACAATATATGAGTAAAACCGTTTGGGCAAGTCTTCTCCAAAGAAGACAATGTCTGGCTTGATAACACCCTACCAGAAAAAAAAAAAAAACACTTTAGCCTCATAACTGTTAGTAGCCAATGTTCGATATATTAAAATGCTACCCTGACTCCAAGACTTTAGCGACAAAATTGCAAGTTTTCACGACTCCGTTGTCTCGCAATTTTCAGAAGAGACTTGACCACAAAGGAAACCAAAGCAAATACAGAAAAATGACCAGAAAGCCTCAGAGTCGTGTTAGAATAAAGTGGGCTACTCCTGTTATTATGAACACCCTGGGACTAGTGTCTGTAATAGTGTGGTACTGTGAGAAGCACTTCCTTATAAGACATAATTGACAAGGCATCATCAAGAAATAAATTAAGACCCACTGATGTTACATAAATTTTCAGATTTCTCAGAAGCATTTGACTTCGCTCTGCCTCTGTGTCATTGTTTCAACGTCAATACTTAACATCACTGTCAGAAATAATATTTAAAAAAAAAAATTTCACGGCTGTCTTTTGTTCTTTCCGAGTTTATTATTTTTATGTTGCAGTCACTACCTTTAAGGAAAAATAATTTGTTGGAATTTACCCTGTAATAGCCTTACAGCACACAGTGGGGGATACAAGGTATTATTTTTAATAAGCACTAATATGTTTGAGGTCTTGGTCCTAGAGTTTTTATACAGTTACGTACAAGTACCAAACCTGAAAAACCCCTGGAATTTCATTCTTTTGTAATACCTGGGTTGTACATGCATTAGTTTTGTGTCTACTTTTCTATCTGATTTAGCCAGCTTTTGAACTCTCATCAAGGTATAAAATCAAAACTGGGGAGTTTGGCACAATGTATGACGGAGTATATACATTATTTTTTGATGGATACTGTAACTGTCAAAGATGAGTCCCTTTTTTTAGACAGACCAATGACCCACCGTGCATCTTGGGCTGGAACATCTGGGAATGTCTCCATTCATGATTGTTTTCTGTGTAAAAAACCAATCAAAACATGTCTCTTTAAATGATAATTATATAACGCATTTTTTAAAATAACTAAGATAGTACACGCGTTCTGATTGGTTAAAAACCTATGGTTTATTGTGCCGGTAAACTCAGGGAAAACTGAAACATTTTCTGTTTTACCTAAAGTTATTTTATAAAAGCAATAGACCACACTTTCTATGGGTTTACCGGCCTGATAACCCACTTGGGATGTTGGGAGAACACTCGAAAAGCTTGTAAATCACTCGCCTTTGGCTCGTGATTTACAAGCCTTTCTCATGTTCTCCCAACATCCCGCGTGGGTTATCATGCCCGTAAACCCATAGAAAATGTGGTCTATTGCTTACGTATCCTAACAGTTCATGGTGCTTTCACAATACTTGTAATAACAAAATAAAAACATAAAAAGAGAATTCTATCAAGAAGTTGGTTAAAAGGTGAATCTTGGACTGTCTCTAAGTGAAAAGACACCAGGCAAAAGTTTTGCAGAAAACACAAGAACAATTATAAAAGTATTGAAACTGATCTGTGTGTGCACATCACACATCAAGGATAAGGTTAATTACAAATTTAATTAAAACTAACCTAATTGTATAGGCTGTACCAGAGACTTAAAAAAGTAGTAAAAGTAGAGATGGCTACTTAAAGAAAAAATTACTTTATAGGTCATGTAGTGTGAAGTGCCCTCAAGTGGTAGCCTTTTGACACTGAATGGGATTCTTGATTCTGATATGATGCCCAAGTTTTCTCTCAAAATGAATTAACACTACATGACTGTGGGTATATGTTTTCAAACAATGTTGATGTGGATAGGTTGAAAAAATCATCATCACAAGGACTATATATGATTATAGTCCTTTAAAAAGGTCATCAAACATGCTCATATTTCAGTCAGGTAGGAGAATTGGCAGCACTACCCCTCATCTGGTTTAAATCTCACCTTAATTTGCTCTCCATCATAGTTCTTATGGCATCGTATGCATGAGGCTGTTGAGAATGTCCCATGAGCTTCCACTAGCTTTGTTGCTGGTATATCAGCCACTACATTGGTGAACCAAAGAAGACAAATTACTATAAGTCTAGCAGAGCCCAGTGGCCACTGGCACCCAACTCTTGCTCTTGGGCAACTACAAAATCTTTGTGTTTTTTTTTTCAAACAAATCATTTGAGCACCCTAGATTTTCAGGTTCCGAGCACTGGGTTCCCTTCAATTTCCTTAGAGCTATTGTTCTCAGACTCTACAACAATGGCTAAACTTGTAAGTTACACTAAGTGTAACAAGTCTTGTAAAATTTTATTGACCGCAGGCTTTAAAAACTGTTAATGATGGGGTGAATAATGGTTGCTAAGCTGCAAAGTAATTGTATCTACAAACTAAAATATTGAAGAACATTTACAGCAACAACTGAAACATTCTGACTTTGATAGCCTTTTAAAGCCAATGCCAACTACCTATACTCTGACTGAACCACTGTAGTTCTACACATGATAATTTCCCAGTTTCAGTGACTTGCAATTTTTTTTACATATGCTTGTTGCGATGTACATGTAAATGATTATGAGTTAAGTTCTGTGTATACCATATACCTCATATTTTTACAAAAATGATAATTTTTTCTCCCACTGTCATATGAATTTTTTCTACTCTTTTTCTTGTTCTCATCCTTTTGGCCAGTTCCATGGATCAAGAGCTCTAGGTGGGACCATAGCTGGAAGCTGCAAGTCACAGTACTTCTGATTTTCTGCAGAGCGTCATAAATTTGTGAATGTACAAACTGTGCTTGTCCATTATCCGCAGCTCTCAATCCATGGGGCTGGTCAGAAGGATCGAAACTCTGGGAACAAGAATGTTCCTTTCCCATTGTTTTTTCTTACCAACATAACGTTCCATGGACTGGGTTTTTTTTTCATATCATTTAAGTTGGTTTCAAAGGGATATAACATTAGGGCCTGAGCAGCAGGATTTTGCACAGCTATTAGAAATACCGTTTCAGTTCCAACTTTTTGGTATGTGAAATGTGATACTCTTACAAAGCAAAAACATGCACAGGAGTGGAAACAAAAAATTGACCCACATTACTTTGAACTAAGGTACAATTTGCATAATCATGCAGGCTTACATCTTTCCAGTCCATCAATGTTCTGTGTGTACATTCTAAGAAGCAATCCTTTGTCATGAAGCATCTTTATAAAGTAGTGCACATAGTTTGGCTGGTAACTCCCAGGATACAAACTTTTTGCTAGACAGAAGAAAGGCCTTGGGTCATACCAGAAGTAATCTAAGTCAAAGATGGCTGTTGGCTCTGGGATTTTGTACTTCTGTAAGTTATCATAAAGTCCAGTCCCTGGTGTCCTGCATGCATAAAAGGGAAATAAATGAAGTGAAGAATTCATGTTTGCAGTTAGCTTAGGGGATCCAACAACTGGAAATTCAAGCGGCAGCCAAAGGATTCCAGCGATCATGGTTGGCAGTCAGCCTGATGGTTCACTACATTTTCTGCTACTCTATTCAGCTGCAAGCCTACTCAGATACCCAAGGTATATAATATTGAGTATCCTCCAGGCCCCAGTTGTTTAAAAGGTGGATAACACTATCTGCCAGATAAATCTCTAGCCAAAGGATAATGGAATTGCATGGTTGCCCTGACACTCATCCAGTGGATAGCACCACTATCCAATGTTTGAATAACTGGGGCCGGATAAGGGTGGAGGCTGAGGGATCAAGGACTTTTTTGGAGTCTGAAATAATTTTTCATCTCAAGGAAGTTTCTTCAATTGCAAAAGGGGTAGGATTTTGGGTACCGGTAATATTGTTGAAATTGAGTTTACCTAATATTATTCTTGGTTAAACCGAACTGGGGCACTTGGAAGAAGATTATCCAATCACAACAGTTTTTGAAAAAAAAAAAGATTTTCAAGTTTTTTTGCAAACAGACCGATAACTTTCATGAATTTGAGGGCTGTTTCCTGAGTTCAAACGGTTATATAGTTTTCAACAGTTGCATGGTTGAACCTTGAATTTTATTGGTCCATTTGCCAAAAACAACTTGAGAATCTTTTGTTTTTTAAAAATGTTGTGATTGGATAATCTTCTCCCAGGTGCCCCAGTTCGAGTAGTTGCACTGTAACTAAAGGTGAAAAGGTTTAAATGTTTAACCATTCTATCACTATGGTGAGAAACTTGACATAGAACATGATTACCTGAAGTCAGGTATTCCACTGGGAGTACTGATGCCAGCACCAGCCATAACAATGATATTCTTACATTTGTCCCCTTTGATGAGATTCACAAGATCCTCCACTGAATTCACAGCAGCAGTGCTAATCTTTCGCACATAGTTTGACTTAAGCTTCCTGGGAGAAGTGCTTTTTGAACGTGATGGTGGATGAGGACTGGAACTGATTGACAGCTTTCTAAATGATGAAACTAACCCAGTATCTGAGTGCCTTGGTGATAAGCTGTTCGTTTTCTTCCTGGTCGGACGTTTAACGGGGCTGATTGTGCGATGAGGGCTGCTGCTTGCAGATTTCCGTACAGGAGTTTTTCTAGGTGATGCCAGGGGCAAGCGTTGAAGTTTTGTGGATTGCATGAAAACTGTAACAGTAGATATAAGAAATAGCCATCAAAATCTGCTCCCTTAAAAGTTTTGATCAACAACCTTGGGGAAATTTCATCAATTAGCAAAGGCAATGTAGGTGAATTAGGGTGGAATTGAAATGAAGAAACACAAGATAAACTAAAGTTGGTGGTCAAAGGTGCACAATATGAAAAAGGTGGGCTATATGAAAAATTGGTTAATTAGGTAATTATTATATTATATAATTTTTGTCAACAATAGCACTGTAGCTCATAAGAGTTCTATTTTGTATTGTAAGTTATTCTTTCGAGCGATTAGAAGTTTTCTTGCCATTGCGTGCCATGTTAGATAGCCTTGCCCTTGGTTAATTGAGCTTAAGTTTATTTTGCATTTGGTTGTACACAATTCAAAACGTTGCTTAAAAAGCAACGTATGAAAGCCCCTCGTAAACAGCGCGATTTGCAGGTACAGCTAAAAGGAAACGAGGGAATGTTACTTAAACTGGTTTTGAAAGAGTCTGGCCTTGGTTTATTAACGCAAAAACACGAATATGAAACTGACGTAAACAAACTATCGACAATCAGTAACCAAGCAATGAGGAAGAAAGTAATTGAACGCTTAAGATCAAAAATTTCAAAAAATATTCAGAGCAAGTCAAATATCAGAGATAAAGAGATGTCTTCCGGATATAATCCAGGGGTAGAGGATCCACACAATGAACAACTACCGAGAAAATGCTCTTTTTTCTTACCTGTCCGAACCAGGAATGCACTGGCCGCCATTACCCTCAAAACACTTTGAGATTAATTGAATACCATATATGACGCATCTAATAGAATACCTTTGCCGCTGACCAGGTCATGAGCTCGTCTTATTTCAAAGTCCGCCATGTTGTGGAGCTGGTATGCGTATCATGACAAGCTGATATTTGGGTTCTTATAGATTATTACCAAGTGAAAGGTAAGTTGGCCCAACCCGTCTTCTCTATATCGACTTAAATCTGCTGCTGTGTAGTGTGGTACAAGTAGATTTACAGGGGACCAGCGGCATCTGTGTTTATATGTCGATCAGTTTCCGGTTCGATCGACATATCCACGTTGTTAATTGTGAGTTATTCAGATTGATTCTGATGCGATGGATGAATGATCTCGAACAAACAGCATATCACAGCTTTTTGTTACAATTTTCAAGACGAAAAATTAACAAAACGAAATCAAGGCTGCTGCCTAAGAAAAATTTTAGGGAGCCCTTCGGGCTCCTAAAGTTTAAAGTTAGGAGCCCGAGCCACATTGTTAGGAGCCCAGTTTGAAATCCATGTATTGTTTTTCCAAGATCATTACATAGGTTATAGAGGTTCTTGCACACTTTAATAAGAATTCGCCGGGCCTAATAAATAACACGTAAACAAGAATTAACCGAATTATTTACTTTCATTTATTAATTTATTCAATTAACTTCCACATCTGTTGTGTTCAATGTGACCTAGAAGAGCCTTCAAAGAATTTTCTAAAATGTAACAATTAAACTGCTTCTTACCTTTCTTATACACATTCATGAGCCGGAAAAATATTTGAGGGGCTTAATTTGCGTGTAAAAGGAATTTTCACAATTTTCACAATAAAAGAATAACATAACAGTAGGTAATTTCAACTCAGAATTATTTACTTGACTTTCACATTTGTTCAGTAACAGTTGTGTTCCACATGACAACTTAACTAGTCTTCCAAAAACTTTCTAAAGTAGAACAATCCTCTCCTTGCCTTTTTTATACATGAACAGGAAAAACAGAACAGAACATCAAGTGCCTTATGTAAACCTTAGCCTGGATGGATCTCATTAAATGAAGTGCTAAACATTTGAGGAATCATTTAAATTGAATAACATTTTCCTATCTGATTCTGTGCTATAAAAGAATTTTATGTCAATGTAACTACATTGTAAATTCAAAAGATCATTTTTTTAAGTCTTATAAGTTCTCCAAAACAGCTCGGAGTTGTCCAAAACAGCTCCATTTTAGAAGAGCTTAATTATTGTTTTGAAAGAGACAGTTTCCAAATCGTTATCTATATTAATATAAATGTTCACATACGGAGTCGTAAGAAATAAACATTGCTTACCTGTTGCGAGAATTCCATTGTAGTCACTGGGCTTAAGACAAATTGCTGAAACCTTTGTCGATTTTAGCGAGAAAAGAAGAACCTTTGCCGATTTTAGCGGGAAAAGCAGAACCTTTGCCGATTTTAGCGGGAAAGGGCGCTAAGCACGTGCAGCAAGGCAGAAATACAACCAACACAAAGTTGATCATTACTTTAATTTCTTTATTCAAGGTAAAGACATCACATTACAAATATGAAATATCATACTGCGTTCTCTGGCGTGTTGTTTTTTAAAGTCTCTTGAAAATGCTGATACGTTGCAAACTGGTACATGAAATCGAACATCAAGCACGTCCAGTCGATAGCACGCAAGATAGCTTCCCATTCTCGCCACAAAAAAGTTATCAAATCGACGAAAACCCAAGCAAACGATGAACTGCACGAATGTCAACATAGGCAACAAACAGCCCATAATTTTGCTATTCCATATTTGGAAGTCAAATCTCAGACCCAGTCTTCAACTGCCATCCGGACTCGGAAACGATGGCTTCGTTCGTTTCGACAAAGCTTCACAGTTGAACACGTTAGGTTTACATAATTTACGGTTTATTTGTGGAAATTTTATACTGCCTAATCGCATCATCGCTAACCATATCAACAGTTCCACTGTTTAAAGTCCTACTCCAGCTAAAGGAATATAATGTACAAGGAGGTTAAGTCTAATGCCGTGTGTTAAGTCAGGCGCCCGCGCGGGCTCCTTGTACCGAAATTTGGTCGCCCATGCTCTTACCTTGGGCGCCTCTGGCGACCGGGCGCCCGTTAGGCAGCAGCCTTGGAAATAGAAATGTACTTGGGTCAGCAATTTTTTACCTGTTTATAAATGCATGTTTATGTATCAGTCAATTCCAATATACCACCCCCGGGCAAACCCCCTGGCATTAGACTTTTGAGAAAAATTAAGGTCAAATTCCCTGGTATGTTGGCAGTTTAAGTGGTCAAATGCCCAACTGACTAGCTGTTCGAAAAGCATTTTAAACCCAACCACCAGCGGGGTTGTCGGAAAGTTTTGAAGTAGACGGCTGAGTTGTCAAAGTTAGTGGCCAGTCCAGGGATATTTTATCTAAAAAACGCCGTACGTAAAGAAATGCCAAGCAGAGTAGCTGACCAGTACTAACTAAGTAGGCGGCGATTTTCACCGGCAGTTGGCTACTTTTGACAAGCCTGCCCACCAGCCACTATTTAAAATTTTCCCATGTGTCAAACCATTTATTCAAATGTAAATATCCTACTAAACACAGCCAAAATATCGCAAGTCTTGGAAAGCTGTCTTACAGAGGTGTGTTCATTTCAATAAAATTGTCAACTCCAGAAAGTCGACATTTAAAGGGCTTTTTGCAAAGCTCTCAACAGTGAATAGAGGAGCAATGACCCCTGAACCTGGTGCACATACTGGATGCACAAAGAATTACAAAATCCTTTTGCTTATGATGCTGACCAGTGTTTTGACACAAAAGTCAACTACCTGATTGGATGGGTCTCATTGTGGGTCAAATTGCCCATGTTATGAAGTAAAACTCAGACAAATACCTGGGATATGCCCGAGGGGGTGGAGGGTGGGGGGGGGGAGGGTTGGGATGTGTGGGCACTTTGGGAATTGACTGGTACATTACAGATAAGTATAAAAACTAACCTACATATCTTCAAATTCTGGTCTTGTGTTGTCCAAAATCACCAAACATAAGATGCTTCTTTTTCTTTGAAAGCATTGCTTGATGCTGTCTTCTTAGGATTTGTTGTATGAGACAATTGAACTTAGTCTTTCACTATCAATAATGCTTTTTGTACATGTATTTGAAAGGGCACACAAAATTACTGTCATATGTTTGCGCATGTATGCAGATTAGAATGGAGTTTTAAAAAGTTGCACTTCAATGCCAAGAATCATGGGTCGACGAGCTAAGGATAAACAGCTTGTGGCTCAAGCTTCTCGCAGAAGAACTGTTCTTCAGATAGACAGAGTTTCCAGACGAGAAGCTGGGGAAGGTATGTGACATGCTGTGCATCTGCTGTATTTGTATGTTCATGTATGTAATGTTAATGGTTGTTCTTCACAGGGTAGGTAAAAGGGCAGAAAAACAGGTATAGTTGACAGTTTTGTTCCCTGTCTGCCATGGTTAAGATGACTGACAGGCATCAAAACTGTCAACTATAATAATGAACTGTTTTGGCTAATTTATTTACAACGCAGTGTTCTTAGCAGGATTTTCTACATTCGGACTCATAAGTTATCATGAGGGAGAAAAATGGGTCACCATTTTTAGATACAGTTAACTCAACTGATTGGGTGTTTTCTTAAGATGCCATAACCAATTATAAGGAAATGTACGTTTGTTATGTATGTTTTGTAATAGGTTTTTTCTCCTTCTTTGCACCCTTGTGACCCCTTGGGCTAATGTAGTGCAGCAGTTTCCCAAAAAGTGCAGCAATGCTGCAATTAATGCCGCTGTCTGGTCAGAACACCGAAAACACAAACTAAAATTATTTGATACAATTAAAGCCAAATGAATTTCTTGAAGAGTTGCAGTTGAATCCATTTACACATACTGTAGTTACAATGTACATTTGTCTTAAGCTATGTGCCTTGATCAAAGTGGTTACTTAAACAAAAATTATTTTCCAGGTCCTGCTCCGAGTGGAATAAGAAGAGCAATTAATCCTAATAGCATCACAGGTACAGAGATGGAATGTAGTTGTACCCTACTGATGAGTGGTCCCCATTTATTAATTTCAACTTCTTCAGGGATGTAGCTTAAATTTATAACAGACGGAAAATGGCATTTGATGGGTGGGTAATATGAGAGGAAAACAGTTGCCTTTTTAAAGACTGCAATTTTTATCAGCTGGAAAAAATATGTTGAGAGCCTGGTATTTTCCCCTGCTCCCGGCTATTATCTACATGCCTGTTCTTGCTAGTCAAAACTGGGCCATTTAGTAGTTTTTTTCTGGTTACCTGGATTGTTGGATACAACTTTATGATATTATTCCAAGCAACCACACTTAACTCATAACCATTTCATTGACACCTGAAAGTTGATTAATCCGCTGATGTAAAGTTATTATAATAGTATCCAAATAAAAATAGTCCCACTGAAGACTAGAGTATTTTCAGACAATACCTTCAACATAATTTATTTTTTATAACAAATCACAGCCATGTATTGTTCCATAGTATTTATATTGGATGTTGTTTATCTTTAGGTATTGGTTTACTTGGTTCATATGGTGATCACAGTGATGATGAAGGTAAAAAAGCATAATAAAGATAAATTCCAGTAAAAGTAGTTTCAGAAAACAGCTGACATTTCATGATGCCACAACTAGCTTCCCCTCGAAATGACATTTAGGGAATGTCTGCAGAAATTCCATACTGATGACGCATGCATGACTACCCAGATCTGGGTAGTGCTTCTAATTGGTTGAAGCAAATTTCCACATGTCACAACCAATACGAAGTACAAAAAAATATTCACGCAAGGGAGAATTAAATGAAAAAAAAATCATGGATGCCAATTAATCCTAAAAAATATGCATGCTATGGCCTAAAAAAAACTCATACCAGGACTTTGATAACAAAAAAAAAATCCTGCGGCTCAAAAATTTCCCCTCCCCCCCATAACTTTTCTAATGGACTGTCCCTTAAGTTCCCTATTAATAAACTCAGGTTGTACTGTTAGAAAAAAATTTAGGGAGACCAATCACTCTGAATGGAAATACTATACTGGTACAGGTAAGAGTATTGACTAGCTAGAAACCTTTAGTATAATTATTTTGTATTTAATAATAATTATGAACAGTTGTTGCTGGAAGAGATGGGAAAAACATGAAAACTCCCTGCAAAAATTGGTGGAAAAAGTTTCCCTCCTCTTTGTACTTGCAGAAGATGAAGAGCATTCTGGAGTTACAGAAGGTCAGAATGGTGCTAGAAATGTGGAGGAAGAACCAGCAGCTGTCGTCAGTGCTTCATCATCAGCAGGAGCACATTCAGAAATTGATGCCAAACTAGCTGACTTCTTTAATGTAAGTAACTGATCTCTGAAGATGTTTTGTAAATCAAATCAAAATTACTGTAAAAGCACCTTATAAGGTGAAAACTTTGTTCTAAATTGGGGGTGCACTATAGTCAATGATGATTTCAACTTTTATGACCTTTTTGCACTCAGCAATCATCAGCTATCATCAGGTAACTTTAACTATCATCAACTAACATGTGCCTTGAACATGATCAAATTTTTCATGATTGTCGATAATAGTTTTTCCCTTTTTGGCACCCTGAGTAGGATGCTGTGAATTTTCTCGCTCCGTGCATGATGGAGAAATTAATGTTGCAAGAGAAGAATTTTAACAGATAAATTAAGTTATTTCGTAACCACAGTGCACATTGTCTCTAAGGGACATAGCTCCTTTAAGCTTCCTAATGTCTTCTGTCAGCTCTGAGGTCTCGTCTGACCTTGGGCCTCACTATCATGGCTTGTTTTCTCAAAGTTAGAGTTTTGGATTAAATGGGTTACACATATTTATCACAGTTGCTGCAATAAATTTCTTTGCCACAGGAAATTGCATCAATGGATGCAGACACTACAACTGCAGGAACTGATGTCACTGTCAACAGACAATCTGAAGAGGCAGTGAGTTCCACTACAGAAGGTGACCATCCAGCTTCAGAAGCTTATGAGGAAGGTGGCTCAGTTTATGCTGGGAATGAAGGCACAGGTAGAATATGGAAAAATTCTCTTAATATTTTTTTTTAGAGAATTTAAAATTGTTTACCAAAAAGCGATGATGAAGATTCTTGTTTTTGACTCCAACTACCACTTAAGTAATAAATTCATGGCTCATATGCTAAAAGTTAAGGATATTTGTCTGCCAGACCACTTGTGCAGCAGCATGTAATTGCCCAATGCTAGTAAAAGTAAGAACCGGGCAAAAGTATATTTTTAGAAATCTATGTATACCCGTCAAAAAATGGCGTGCCAACACAGGTCCAAACCTGTTTTTCTGTACCTTTAAATTGAAAGCTCAAGAGGCATATTTGTTTATCACAAAGCTGTGATTTTGCCATTTAGAAGAAATTTTTTTGTTTTTTTTTCTTGGTGTCAAGTTTCGTAGCAAAGTGCAACATGAAAAGACAACCGGAACAGACTGGAAGAAAATAACCTGACCTATGTGTCGTTAGACGTGCTCTTTGATATCGTAAAGTCAGTTCCACTATTGGTCGTAACAATCAGCTTTATTGAAAAATGAATTAAGTGTAGAAGTAGTGTGAACTGCCTTGGCTGCTGTGTTATGTTGCAGCTGTCCTTGTTATTTAGGATCAATTTCTGTGCTGCACAAACCTTAAGTGGTCCATTTGTGGTCATTTTTCTCAGGTGACATGTACCCATGGCAGGCCTGCCTTGACGAAAATACAAACTGCTATTATTACTGGAATGTGGAAACAAATGAAGTGCAGTGGCACCCCCCTGAGCAGTTATCTGTTGCTGCTGATACACAGAGTGTGGATGACAGCACAGCAGTTGCCATTCCCAGTTCTGATGGTGATCAAGAAGAACAGTCTTACCAAGAAGAAGAAGATTATGATATACCTAAAGGTGAATACAGACATGATAAATTTTTTGGACTCTCACACCAAAAGGGTGACTGTTTGCCTAGCCTAGTAATTATATTGTCCAGCAAAAGAAACCAGAAGGGCCACCAAAACAGAAAGGAGCAGGAAGGAGAGAAGGTTGAACTTTAAAAGCTATTATTTAGCATCAGGAACAAAAGCTAGTGTTGTGCTTGACTTGTAAACATTAGGGCCATTTATACAAGGAAAAATAAGAAGTGTCTTACATAAAACGTGTCTTAAATAAGACGCGAACTGTACCATATGTATATCTAAGACAAGAACAGCTCGTATAAATGGTTCGCGTCTTATTTCTGTTCTTGACTCGTTCTCATGTGAATGTTGCCCATAGCAATGGCAATCCAACGTGGCGCGCCAAAAACTAACGCATGCATACTATGCATTCATAAGACGCAAAGGTCATTTATACGAAGTTTTTCTGGTCTTAGCTAAGACGCTTCTTATCTAAGAACAGGTGTTAAGAGCTGTTCTAAAATATGACGCGTCTTAGCTAAGCTGCGTCTTATTTTAGACGAAATGTGCCATTTATACAGAAAGTTCGCGTCTTATTTAAGATGCGTCCTATGTAATACACATCTTACTTTTCCTTGTAAAAATGGTCATATTTTAGGTGGTTTTGCTCCTTTTTGGCCAGATAGTGTCAGAAAACAGCTAGGCTACATGTAGCTTCAGATAGAATCTCTTGTCAAAATTCTTAGGGGTGGGTGGACTAGTTTAATTAGTTACTTCAAAGCTCCCTTAATGGACACTTGAAAGCTTAAAAGCAGACAGATTTACCTACATATAAGGCCTTGATGTTCCTGTACAAAACCAGTTTATTATATCTTCTGGGCAAGGAGGCAACGTGTTGAGTGGTCAGTTGACTGGACTTGCATTCTGGAAGCCCCTTGTTCAAGGAATGCCGTCACTCACTACCTGGTGTTGTGTCTTGCAAACCTGAAGTTCAAATCCTCGGCAATGCCTGTTAATATTCAGTTGGTTGGTCTCCTGCCAGTTGTGATTCTTGACCTTTTAAAGTTTCATTCGGACTATTTGTTTCAATTTTGTGCTCAGCCCCATTATAACTAACATAGCTATATATATAGTACCAAGGGTAAGCTCAGTATTACCATGAAAGATGTTTACTAAATTTTTTATTTTGCATTGGGTTGCTAAAGTAGGGCATTGTGTATGTGAACTGAAGTTTCACTGAAAAAACGCTCTTTGATCTACATTATTTCTCAGAAGTAGATAATGAGGAAAACCTTAAGGAAGAACTTCCCCAGGATGATAACAAAGAAGCTGACTCAAACAACAACAGTGATAATGACCTAGATGGCTTTGAGATTGTGGATTCGTGGAAGGATCAAAATGTAGATGATGAGTCTTCAGATAAAGCAGAGGTTGTTGTCCGAAAATTGGACAAGTCTGCTGATGACGAGGAGGTCCCGGCCAAAAAACAGAAACTTGAGGAAGTGGAGGAAGATTCTGATGATGACTTTGCTGCTCAGCTTCTGGAAGGTCAGTTGTCAAGGAAACAGTGCTGTAATTGACAGTTTGGGGCCTGATTATCCTTCTTCCTGTATGTTTCGTTTTCCCTTTTCAGACCAGATTACGGTACCCCAGAGAACTGTTTCTTTCAAATCTTGTCCTATGGCATGTGAATTCACATGCATAAAATGTATGCATAATTTATGAAAAGACAAAAGGCAAACTTCCTGAAGAACATCACATGGCCTGAATTGGGGAAAATCATACAGGCTAAAATGGTACAATACAATACAATACAATATTCTTTATTTAACGAAGGTGACGTAGTAACCCAATGAGTTATCTAACTTACGGCCTTCACAACAATACAAAATACACATATAAAAACAATGCGTAATCAGTAATATATGACTACAACAAGAGAAAAAATAGAACTAGACAAATGTAAGGTTTAACATAGATATAAGATGATATAAACTAATTACCTCCTAATTTCTAGAGAAAAACGACAATTATAACACATTAATTCTTCAAGATGAGAAACGTTACTAGCAAACTTAAGGAATAAGATAAAGAGTTTATGCTTAGAATTATTTAATCTAGATGAAAAAATAATAGAAGAAGGAGATACACACGCTATTTGCTTATGGTCTATACAGAGTACATCTTTACCCCCAATTTCCATTTGTTTGATAATGTTGACCATAGACTTTGACTAGCCCCTCTTTTTTGTAGTCTTTTGAGAACAAAGAAAAAGAAATAGTCCAAGAGAAAAAAATAATTGCCTGATTTCTCACAAGCATGTTTGTTTTGTGAACCTATAAAATATCTTGATGCTCAAGAGACTAAAAATGGGGTGTTTGAAAGTCTATTGTGGCTCACAGATCCTTGTGGTTTTGCTTTAAGGTTTAATTGGTGGTTAAATTCTAGTGGTTTTTGCTTTCTCCTCGGTTAAGAGCTAGTAGCTGACAAAATTTAGGCCCTACTCTTCAAGTTTTGATGGCTAGTTTTTAATATTTATGTTAAGATAAATTATGTGCCTACTAAGAGTATGATGTTTACCCCCTTTAAAACCAGCTACTAAGCAAATGCCTACACCTATGCAGGGTGCAAAGAAAGTCAGTGTTACAGCCTTCCATTCAGGCTAGCTGTAGGTAGCCCCATTTTTGGCTAGCATGTACTAGCCCACGAGTCATTCCAACTAGCCCGAAAACCCTTTTTGATTAGCAGGATTGATTACAAACGTTCTGTAATTTGAATTTTCGCCAAATCACCACTTGCCCAACGGGCAAGTTAAGAACAAAAATCACTATCCCAATAGTAACATCCACTAGCTCGGGCTATCGGACACAAATTTCTTTGCACGTTGCTTATGTAAAAACTTAAAGAAAACCTGTTGCTGAGCCACTCTTGGGAGTTCACGGCTCTTGTGATTTGTGGGGAAAATTAATGGGCAAAGCATTATCTGGACAAAATAACAAACTTTGGAGACATCATGCAGAGTTTCTGATATTTTTAACATTGATGTGAATAAAATGATAGTATTCCAAGTGGAACTCTGCAGAAATTGCATAATTTGTTGCATAATGGCCCTTTTTTCCCTGCATAATGTAGGCTCTTGGAAATTCTGCATTAATTACCAATGTTTTTTGTGCACTTTGTAAGAAGGCTGGCTATGGCTGCTTTTGGTATCTGGGGCAACTTACTTTAATAGTCTTTTTGTTTATCGTGTTGTTATGGCATAGTTTATAGAAGAACATAAAAAAATATTATTTAAAGGGCATTGCTTTGATAATAGATATTTGACATTTGTTTTTTAACTGATTTTGTTATGATCAGACACTTACGAGAAAGGAAAACAAGATACTTTTGATGCGCAAAGCATGGATGTATCTGATGAAGAGGAAAAGGAGAAAGACAAGGATTCAGAAGAAGGCAAACCCCTTCTGCCACCTGAAGTGTTTAAACACTTGAAAACTTCATCTGAGAGTGAGAAAAAAGAAAAGCCACCAATAGGTTTGTAGATTTGTTATACACCCTGGAAGTGATAATTTCAGCACAGCCTGAGTTTATTTATTATGGGAGTGGAGAGGACAGGTCATTGAGTCACATTGCCATAGTAGTAAAATTTCCGGATGACAACAAACTAAAAACATAACTTAAAAAAAGTGAATTTGCACTGTTTCAAACTTCATCGATCTTATACAGTTTCATTTAATTTGTCAAATGTTGGCGAAATTTTCTGGGGTTGAATCAGAAAGGAATGCCTCTTTATTTACATTGTGTAGAAAAAGAAAAAGAGAATTTGTGTGTTGGGTTCACCTACTCTGTAAAGCAGGAGCGTGAAATTAGGAAGTTCCATTTTGCAGCCATGCAACGACAGCTAAGAAATGTAGCAATATTATTATTTATATTAGGCCTGGTTCAGATGTTGATCTTTTCATGAGCCAAACCCGATACATTGAATTAAGTACAGGAAAAGTTCGGCATCTGAATCAATTAGAAATGCCTATTTCAATTTGGAACGGCTCAGCCCTTCTTTCCACCTAACCTGTTGGGAATTTTGACTTTAGGGGGACTTTGAAACAGCTTATTGATTCAAACACTGAACTTTTCATGCGCTGAACCTAATGCATACCGAATTGAGCATTTTTCTCCTTTTGAATTTCATTCAGATGGAATTAAGATCGTCGGCTGAATCAATTCAGCCAGTCTTAATAATTTGGGTTGGCCTTGATTCAAATTAGGTTCAGCTCATGAAAAGATCAGTGTCTGAACTGGGCCTTACATTTGAGCCACACTTTCTCGTGTTCCGTGACATGACATTTGTTAAGAAACATAAAAGTTTGTTTGTTAAAAAACATGATGAAGGAAAGCGGAGCCTTCGGTCCCGACTGAAACTTCTAATCGTAGCTGTAATCATTAAACTTAAGAGTAATTTGCTGGTTGGTGTTCAGGTAATTTTCTCTTCCTCAATCCTCTACGTAGGGAAGGAGAGACAGGAAATGTAATTTGATTCATTTTCTAGTGTCTTTTTACTGCACAGGAAAGGGTGCTCTTTTCTCGATTGGGCTTTGCTGTAGGCAGCCCAATAATAATGATAATAATAATAATAATAGTAATAATGATGATAATGATGATAATTTTTTATTTAAATAGATAATAGACAATTTTATTAAAAAAACTATTAAAATCCTATTTACAATTAATTCGCTTAAAAAAAAAGAAAAAACTATTCATTCAAAAACACTATTTACAATTTCTGTCGATTTAAAAAGCACTTAATTTAGCTTAAAAAAAAAGTTAATTAAAACTAAGAAAAATTTTTTTCGAATTAAAAAACATTTCATTTCAATAAAAAAAAACTGTCAACCTCTAAGATTCAAAAGTTTCTTTCAACTGCTAAAAAAACAAAAAAAAAAAAATAGTAATAATAATAATGAAATAAAAAGATATATATGAAGTAAGGAAACACATCAATAGTCCAATTTAATGGCTCCTTCAGCAACTTCGACGTCGATATCAACATTCTTAATGTCACATGGCACTCTTCTGGTCCTAGAGCCTCGAAGACAAACCAACGCAGATCTCAAAAGCGCGAATGAGGTTCTGGTTCTGATCCATGAGATGGTTTTGGCATACTGCTCCCCTTTTTTGATGGCAATCAGCTGTGCTAAACGGCTATGATACTTCAAGCACCCCTTTCCCATTCCGCCATAATAATAATAATTCCGCCATAATAATAATAATAATAATAATAATAATAATAATAAAATACTTCCACTGGGTTTGAAGACTCAGTAGTACACCCAGGAATTCGTGGTCTCAGCAAAACTAACTTACTTTGAATTAAAGGGGCCAGGTTGTTTCATTGGACCCTGCCCATCTGTCCCAATAGTTTTGTAATTTTCCTTGATTTCAAATCTGATTAAGTCTTTTGGTTGTTGTCTACAGAGGAGACAAAACCGAAGTATGACGCAAAGGAGGATGACTACAGGGTAAGATACATGTAACAACATCATGGTGAATGTTAAAAGCCTTGAGCCTAACTGTTCATCTCCTAATGGGCTGGTCGTTTATTACCTGTCAGAGAGGGCTGGCTATTTTGAGAAACCTTAGAAATAAGAAGATTTTCAAACCAATCCTTAATTCATCCTTGCTTTTTAGATATGACCCCCCATAAATTTTACATAATTTTATAGTGAAAGAGAGCCCCAACCAATTGCTGTTGAAAATACGAAAATTATAGCTACAAATGATGCCAAAGTTCCTCACAAACTTTATCTCAACAGTCTTGTTTATAAGATTGGTGTTTACTATTTACATTTGTTACATTCAATTTCAATTTATGCTTGTTACTTGTTTGTTAAACCAATCAAAACTTTGAAAATGACCCAGGAGGAAAATGGCTGGTCCCATGTAATAAATGACCAGCCCCTAATGCTAAGAGCAGACTTGAAATTTGATTCTATAAATAAATATCAAACAAACTGCACCATGTGAAAGTTCTCCTAAACGAGCTTTCATTTGATTGGTCATGGTCTGGGAAATTTGTATCCGTATCATTTGGAGAAAATTCCTTTCCAAAGTTATCTTTCATAGTAAGTAGCTTGCAAACTAAAAACAACCTACTAAACTGCTGTGACACAGTCCCTTTAAGACTATGAGGACTCTGCATAGAGCAGAGGGAACATTGTATGCTGATCTTGTATGGTTCAAAATGCTAAATTATTTATTTCATTCACAGCGGCAAATCTTGGACCTGACTTCAGTCCTGACCAACAAGCTGGATTTTCTAGAAGTCTCACGAAAGGGTGTATCAAACTTGAAGATACTTCTCATTGAAATGGAGGTAAATTTGTAGAAAAAGTAGTTTTTGTGAAAAAGGCACCAAAAGAGAAGTTTAAAATGATTCTTCCCTTCTCAGTACTCAACAGAATGATAGTTTCTACACTTCACATTCATATTTCAAACAATCTCTAAATGCTAGTGAACTGATTGTTAAAAGGTCAGGATGCCAAATAATTGTGAAAATTCATTTTGTGTCATACACAAATGAAAGTAACAATTGAATACAACAATGAAGGGGTTTAATTCAATACATCATAGTTACACCTAATGTACCTATAGATTACCCTGTGAGCAGAGTCTCCTTCGATCTTCCTAGATAAGTCCCGACCTATCTAAGCTTATCTAGGAAGATCGAAGGAGACTCTGCTCGCAGGGTACTATAGAATAGTCCAGATTCAGATTTGTCATGGCCACTGAATAGAAACACTGAAGACTCATTTATACAGGGTTAGCCTCGACCTAAGGTAACTATATTCACAAATTCCAGTCAGAAGAAGACCGAAGTACAACGGTGTCTATTGTCTTAAGCTCAAATTTAGGCATCTTCTTGCCGGTATTTGTGAATATTTTACTTTCGGTCGAGGCTAACCCTGTATAAATGAGTCTTCAGTGCTTTTATTCAGCTGCCATGAAGACTTTCGAAACTGGACTATTGTCCCTGCATGTAGAAGACAGAACTTCATTACATGACACGTATCTGTTGTATTTCATCTTTATCCTTGGTCCCAATTTATTTTCCTTGGTGTATTAATCCAAGGATGCTTCCTAAAGTCACAACTGGGCTTGGCATTTTGAAAATGAAACAGGCATTTAGTGTTTTCGCTGGTAACCTGGATCATCCTAATGAACAGTGGAATTCTCTGTGTGATTGGACTGATCTTGCTGACTAATGGCCTTATCTCAAACCAAGGAGGGCAGATTACAAGTCTGTGTATTGTGGGATAAACAATATGAGACCCACATAGTTAGAAAGAGCACATTGAGTTTTGCAAAATCTCAAGTTTTGTGTTAATTGGGCCAATATTGAACGGCACGCTGTCCAGACGTGTACGCATTTCTTAGTGAATTTTGGGGGTTTTGAATGGCTGTATCTCATTCAATTTCGGCCCAATCAACACCAAACTCAAGGAACTTGTAATTCTTGGTTTCCTCTTTCTGATTCTGTAGGTCTCTTGTTGTTAATCCCATAATAATCAGACTCATACCCAGAAGCCCTTGGTTTGAAATTAGGCAATGGCATGTGCCTTAAGTGACATTCATTAGCATACCTAAAACCAAAGCACCTTAACCCTTTTAAACCCCAAGATCAAATTTTTAATTCTCATTTGTTGCCCCAATTCATTTCCTACAGAAGTAGTGGGGAGAAGTTGATAAAATATCAAGCAAATTCATCTTGTGTGATCATGCCTGTAATTCTCATGACCACTCTGTTTTACAAAGCATTGATATTACAAGGAGAAATTTGATGCTGATCACTCCTAGGGCTCAAAGGGTTAACATCTATATAACTAACTTTGGAAATGAAGGGGTATTCAAAAACTTAAGATTTTAGTCAACAGTCATGTATTTTCCTATCATCTTGATGTTAGCTGTCAAGATCAGTTATGTTCGAAGAGTGATGGTTTTGGGCTTTGCTCTCTTATAGTCCATTCAAAAACTCATTCATAATTCATAAAGAAAAAGTAACAGAAATTAATGTTTAATGAGTGTCCTCGGATCTGATAAAGACACGGCTAAACTTAACATCCAATTTTTTATACAAAAATAACCCCAAATCTAAATATTAGTGCAAGAATGAGTTGATCTATATAAGAGACTTTGAAGCCCTTCAAAAACCTCGCTCTCATGTATTATCAGTTTTAAAAACTCTCAGCTTCTCCTCAAGTTTTTAAACCAGATAATACACTCCTTCCCGTTTTATAAACAGTATGTAACTTATCGTTTGCAGACAAGAATCAGTGACTGGCGAGAAGGAGCTCTGGACAGCCGCCACTTGGTCGACAAGCTCTTTGACGCTGACAAACAACTTAAGGAATATGAAGAGTCTGCTGCCCCCCCTGGCTGGACGTGCCATTGGGACAGGTACTGTATCAGTCTTGTGTTTTGCCAGGGGGGTAATCTTGCCTGTTTGGAGCAACAGGCATGGATCCATCATAATGAACTGTTGTCAGAGAGAAGAGACTTTCGGTACAACGTATTGTACTGTTTTTCGACTTAACCACCTCCTAATGGATCCTCTGCAATTGTTTCCCTTTACCATCATCTTAAAGAAGTTCAGCGTTACTGTGAAATACCTAACAAATCAGAAACTACTACATCTACATCTACATAAGATTTAAAGTCCTACAAAGGGGGGGGTACCCATCACTGCAAGAAATTGTAGTCACTGTAGTCAACTTCATGGATGTGAGTGTTATATTCATGTTCATGCACTGTCCTGCTGTTCACCTTGTGCAAAATGATCTCAGACGTGTCTATTTGTTCTTGTGGCCTATTAAATAGCGTCTCATTCCTGTTACTTGTGTTTAGCTCACTTACATTGCAATGTGATGTTGTGATGCCTTTATGTGTTGTGTGTGTGCCTGTCATTAGTAATTATGTTTGTTCTTTGTTGTAAGGTATAAAGTGAAACCAGACTCTAGTAACGTCTCACTCCCTAAAGAGGTCCAAATCAAAATTTGTCAAAGTTTCCAAATTTTATTTGTTAAATTCTGAAAAACAAATAGCGCCTTGTGGAAGTATTGACAGAGAGGTTCCATTTGAATGGTCACAACGTAGGATTTCGTCCACAGACCAAATAGTTAGAATACAAAGTGGTTTCGATAACGAGTTTATTCATTCGATGTGTAAATAGGTCCACGTACCGGTACTTGGCTCAAAAAACGAAGAATATTCACCCCGAATGTTTTTCTTGTTCACGCGCAATCTATACGTGGATTTAAGTGAACAAAATTTTTGTATCGAAACGACCAGTTCCCGTTAGAATACTTTACAAGACTCCATCACTGAACCCCAGAGTGAAATGTTTAAGCAGTTTTGGCGGACTTTCTGTTGACAGTGATTCCGGATTCTGACAACTGGCTGCCATTTGGAGGGTTCAGAGAGGGTGGCTGCTTAATAGGAGGCCACCGTATTTGACTGTTAACAACAAGACGTTTTCAGTTTTAATTGACGTATTAAACCAGTTACTTTGTGAAATGGAGGAGAGAGAAAGGATAAACGGACAAAACTGTACCTTTTATCGGTTAATCTGAATCTTTGTTAAAACGATGAAGGCATAAATTATTGGTGATTTTGTTTTTGCTTAAATACCTCTGGATCAGTGCTGTGTCAATCTGTGATTGTTTGTTTGTTTGTTTGTTTGTTGATACATCTCTTCATTTGTGTGTCTGTTGCCTGTCTGCCTCTTTATGGATCTGTTCGTTTGTTGGTCTCTGTCTGTCAGTCTGTCTGTCTGTCTGTCCCTCTTTCTGTGTGTCCGTCCGTCCGACTGTCTGTCCGTCTGTGCGCCTGCCTGTCTGTGTGTTTGTTTGTCTGTGGTGTAATCTATCTTGTGGCCTCGAAATCCCGTGGCACGTCTGGATACTGGACTTAAACCGTGTGGCTGTCAGCGCAAGACCCACAGCACAAGTCAAGAAACAAAGTCGGACAATATCAGGTCAGTGGGAATCTGTATGTATACACCTTGTGCTCCTTCTAATGTAGGTAAATATAAGAGATTTTTATTGCACTGTTTATTGTGTTGGTAATAGATTCTTGATTCAGTGTAGAATGCAAGGATCATTATTGCCAAAGATCTTAGCACGAGCACTTGTATTGATTACTGAAGTCGTCTTTGTTCGTCACCTCTTCAAGGCAGGCAAACCTTAAGCACTGGGAGAGTTGATTCTCTCTACAGAACATTTACTTTGGTAGGTGACACATTAGAATGAAAGATGACATTCAACTCGATATCAGTGCTCGCCATATAATTATTTTATCAATAGAAGATGTCCTGTCAGGAGATCAACTCTCATTCTTCGGTTTTTTCATTTGTTTGCTTCAACAGAATACACAAGCATTATTACTACACAAACAAGGTAACTGGTGACTCGCAATGGGAATATCCCTCGGATGAGTTTGGTGGGGATATGGATGTAGACGCACCCTCAGAAGAGACAACTGGGGAGATTTCAGTAGCCCCCCTGGTACCACCACCACCACCAGCACCAATAACAGTAACAAACAAACAGGAGAGCGCCCCAGTTTGGAGCTATCCAGGTGAGATTGTGTACCTCATATTACGACACTATTAAAAGAGCCGTGTCACGGAATTTATCGAAATTCAAACAGGGAGACACGTCTTGTTTCAGCAGTTTCATTAACATCATACATTTTTGCGCGTGATTCTTGTGTACTGCGAGAGAATTTCGTGTCAACCAATTAGAAGCAGTACCCAGATCTGTGAAGTGACGCGTTACAGTATGACATTTTTGCGCTGGTTCCTGTGGTGGCGTCAACTGTTTCCTCAGGCTGCTGGAGGCTGCATGGTTTTTCAGATGCTTTAACGTTAACACATTGAAACAAGGCTAGTTTTATCACAATGAAGTTCTTTTTAAAGTTTCTGTTTTTCCCTTTGTCAGCATACGTGCCGATGGTTCAAGCACCAGTGATGCCGGTTGTCATGGCGACAGCCCCTGTGGTCTCTTCATCAGTGAAAACAGGTATGTGAGAACACCTTTAACACCAACCCGTGAAATATCAGAAAACCTAAGAAAGGCATTTCTTGAGCAACTTGGGGAAATCATTTGATTGTTTTAATGCATTTGTCTCTAAAAGGTAATATTACAGTTGCTCTATTTACTGCAAGCACTGAATGTAGCTACACCTGCAAATGTATGACTCATCCAGAGACCAGAGAAATCTGAAGTTGAGTTTTAGAGGAGAGCTAAAATAGTATGGTAGACTTGTTTTACTCAGTGTGTTTACTTGTTTTAGAAACGTTTGTGAATCCACCAGTTCCTGGAACGGATGGAGGCTCCGAGGCAATTCCATTTACTGCTTCGTCGTATTCACAAGCAGATGACGAATCCCCACCACCTCCTCCAGGTACTTTTATTGTTAAAACGTTGATGGGTCAATAAAAGATCAAAGAGCTGTTTTGTCGCCAATTGTTATCACAGGCAAATGTTGACAAGATATTTTAAACATGTTACCATGACCAGTGTGCGTGTATTAAATGAGAGGTGCACTTTATTTCTCTTGAAGTAAGCTCAGCTATTGTCTATTTGAACGTTTGCTGATCTGAAAGGAAAAAGTGTTTTTTCATATTTGAAAGGTTTAAAGCGGCTGCTGCAATAAGTTCCAACTTCCCTCCTCTTCTCCCAGGTTGCGATTTTACGCGCTCTCGATATTTTTTCCGCTGGCTCTTCTGTTTCTAAGGAATTTAAGGGACTACTTGCCTTCGAACAGGCTCTCCTGCAGGGGAGCGAGCGGAGTGGTCGCGGAATTTTGTGGAGCTTAAGCAAACACTTTTTTACGCGCATTTTGACCACTTGCGCAAAGCCCAGCGTTTGAGCAAAAGCGTTTTGACCTTCGATCGTTGTTGCCCGAACTCCGTAACCTTTGGTTATTACTATTATTTTTTAAATCAGTTAAAATGACGACTGGTAAAGTCCTTTTCTATCTTTCTCTACGTTTACAACCACGGCTCACCTGTACATAACACTAACATTACATTACGATTCAATTAACCACAGGAACCGACGATCTTCCTCCTCTTCCACCAGTCGAATCCTCTGCACCACCACCCCCACCCCCCGAACCATCAGAGGCCCCACCCCCTCCTCCCCGGGACGATTTACTACCAAATGTAACAGCCACAACGGTACCATCGCCATTTGTTAGTGGACAACCAACAGTTACGACCTTACGAACCAAGCCTGCGCTGCAGGCTCGATCTCTTGTGGATTACTCTGATTTGGAGACTGCTAGTGCAAGTCCCCCTCCTTCCTTTGCGACTGAAGCAGTGTCTCAAAGTACTGGAACTCCAGCACAGGTAATGTTTTGTGAGATTCCAAAATTGCCTTCATTTTACTTGCTCTCGCATCGATACCATAGACCCTTACTGGCTTACGTAAGGGTTTCTGAAAACCATGATCCGAGAAATTGCTCCATCCGATAGTGAATTGGACTAGCTTAGAAGACAAACAGAGTCGCAAGACTGATGCAAACTCCCCCCCCCACCCCTCAATAGTCCATATAATCTTTGTATGAGTCCCCTCTATTGATGGGACATCTCCATTTAGGGAACAGGTGTCATGATTCCGAGGGTGTCCTCTGAATGGTGGCTCCACCGTAGTTCGAAGTCGAGACAAACAGCATGAACATATTTGCATTGCTAACGTACAGAGCAGAGAGGATGGTGTGAAAAGTTTTAGCCAATTAAAAGAGGAAGTAATAGCCAATTTCACTTATGGTAACCATTATAAATTGTTGAATTCAGGAAACTCTGGACTCTGGACCGCCACTTCCCGTAGAAGTACCGACAAAAAGTAAAGTTAAAAAGAAGAAAAAGGTAAGCGAGTTGTGATGGTGTGCTGTCGTGCTATGTTGTGATGCTGTGCTGTCACGCTTTGTTGTCATGCTATGTTGTCACGCTGAGCTCTGCCTTTGCCGTCGTGTCTAGTATTCGTTTTGGCAAGCAGCACAAAAAATCACTGAGAGATTACGCATCCGTTTCTACCGCATAATGCGAACGCTAACTCGTCTGGTGCGTCGTGAAGTAAACACGAACTGTGGCATGCGTGGGGAGTTATGGTTATGGTTTACAAAGCTTTTAACACGTTTTGTGGAATTATCACTGCCTTTGTACGCTTCCTTAATTCGTTTTCGAGGTACGCGAATACACGTTCATTTTTCATTTACAGTTCAATCACAATGAAATGCGAAAGGCTCCAAGGATGACAAGTAGTGTTGTTAAGTGAGCCAAAAAAGAATCAAAACATGAAGATAATCTTCTCGTTTACGGACGTGTAAACGACGTTTCTCACGTTGGGAAGTGCAAATGAAAAACGTGAACATTGATCACGTGATGCTTTGTGCCGTTAGCAGCAAACAAGCCGGTGCTTCAAAAATCTCTCCCATAACTGTTGTGTAATTATCGTCAACTTTTTGCCCAATGTTTATTCTTTTTTTTTCCCACAGTCTTCCAAGGTGGGGACTTCCCTGCTTTCATCCAAGGCGCGAAAAGTTTCCTCGCTGGTCCAAAAGTGGCAGAGTATAAAGCAGCAAGAAGAACCATTCCTTGGAAGCAGTGAAGAAGAGGAGGAGGAAAACGATCCACATAAGCAAATTGAAGAATGGAAAAAGGAACATCTGGCAAGGTATCGACAGCGGGTATCGGGTATTGGTATCGATATCGGGAGCAGATGGCATTTAGGTCCAGTGACACAGCATTGCTGTAATAACGTAAGGAAAACCTGATAAGGTACCGACAGCGGATATCGGGTATCGGGTATCGGTATCGATATCGGGAGCAGATGGCATTTAGGTCCAGTGATACAGCATTGCTGTAATAACATGACTTCCAACGCGCTGTGTTCCTTAGACAAAGCAGATTAGTCCCTATAGACACTTTCGATTTCCCGATATTATTTAAAAGCTTCCCCGTAGACTATCAGCAAGTCGCCTACGTTGCCGCGGCCGCTCTTTTTGCTGTTCTCGTTGCCGTCGCTGTCTCCGTTGCTTAAGTTCCCTATACTAAACACGAGCAAAACTCAAATGATGTATTTTTCATTTTCTTTCAGTGGACAAGCAGCTTATAATCCCAATTTTCAAGAAATCAAGGGAGACTGGCGAGAAAGAATCCGACAACGTCGTAGTGGGACTGGTGCTAATCAAAAAGACTCGTAGACGGGTGCACAAACGAATGAACCGTTTCACCCGTCGTTCGCCTGCACGCCGTCGCGTCTTAAATCTCACTAGAGTCTGAAACTTATCGACGCGCGAAAGGATTAGGAACTTTCCAGATTGTTTTGTTATGTCGGCAGATGAGGTGTGAGTATAAGATGGACGCGCTGATCTCATTCTACAAGACATAGTTTATGAGGAGTGTATAATGGCGATATCCTTGTATAGAGTAAACCACAGCTTTCTAAAACCTGTTCCAACTCGTTACTTAACTTCAGAGGCCGATCATCGAACGGAGTGGCTGGATGATTTTAGGGAAAAAATTCCTAACAAACCTGGTATGAATACCTTGCATAGAGTTGGTACTCTCACATTCACACCCAAAAATTAACAGTCAATTTCGTTGACATTAAGTTATTTGTCCAGTGTTAATCCCCCTTCCCATCAAAAGTTGATTGCTCAGCACCTTAAATTTTATTAGAGGAGGCAGCATGACCGAGTGGTCAGCGCGTTAGACTCGCAATCTGGCGGTCCCGGGTTAGGGTAACTCAATTTTCCCTGTACGTTTTACAACTTTTAAAGTTTTCAATGGACATGAAATTCAGGGATATGTATAGTACATCAATCATTTCATGCCCTAAAAATTTCGAACGAAAATCAATTTAAGAATTTTGCGTAGTAGCTGTTTTCGTGGAAGTAGCCTTAACAAATTTTTAAAGAGTTAAACAAATTTTATTTTACCCTGTGATGATGCACATATACTTTCATGTTTTTTGAAATCGCTTCCAGCGGTTTGTAGAACGTTTAAGGGACGTAAAAGAATGGATGTTTAAAACATCCCGGAAACATTAACAATTGACAACATTGACAATTTATATAGGATAATGCCTAAACTCCGAGACCTTCTTAAAAATAATGACCGAGCGCTTAACGCGAGGTGGTAATTTTTTAGAAGGCCGTGGAGCGAGGGCATTATCCGAAAAATGGGTTTTAATGCACCTTTCCATTGTGTTAGAACCAGTAGGTCATTATTAGTAAGGGCCTGTTTACATGGAGGTGGGGGACCCCAGGTAGGTGAGCTAACCTGCTTAGGTGGGGTAAAAAAATAACCCTCCTTTACATGCAATCTTACAACCCCGCCATCCCGGGGTGCACTTTCTCAAGGTTATTGAATGGTCGCTAAGCACGTCAACAAGAAAAATGCTGGCAAACCACGTGTTTTGGCGATTAATGCACTTCTACACTCCCATTTTGCTCTTGCTACAACCTTCAGTGCAATGGCTTTCTATTGTTAACTTTAATAATGATGCAAAGCCACCGCCGAATTGAATTTTGCGCGAGTTTGATATATCACGAATCCGACCCCGGCCAGGCGGGTTACCCCACCTTGAAAGGTTTACATGGCAAAATTTGACCCCGGCTGAGAGGGTAACCCGGTCTGGTAGACCGGGCTACCTACCTTGGCGGGTCACCCCACCTATCATGTAAACGTGATCAAATTAAAATAAGAGATTATATGGACAGGCGGGTTACCCCACCTAAGCGAGTTACCTCACCTACCTGGGGTCCCCCACCTCCATGTAAACAGGCCCTAAGTATAAAATTCAAAATGACAGGAATGCTATTGAGCATTGTGCACGGTCAAGATGAAAAACGCTTACAAAAACATGAAACAAAAAAATCTGTCAGGCTCCATGACCATTGCACTATACTATTATCCCCAAGCTGCAAATAGGCAATTTTCGAGTTCCCCCGGGCCTCTGTATCAAAACGAGGTTAAGTGCTCAGCCTTTGATATGGAAATGATTTTGCACAAGAAAGGTTTTGCACGTGGCCTCATTTTGAAAGAAACGGTTTTTAGAACTCGGAAGTGACCTAGTGCCTGTGAGAATGTGAAAGCAAATCCAGGGATCTTGAATATGTTACAAAGCACAAGTGTTTTCATTGCAGCTGAAAAAAGAGCGATTAGAAGTACTTTCCAGGTGGTAAAGTAGAAAAATAGAAGACAACTGAATTTCAAAATGCATGCGGTAAAGTTCTTCTTGCAGCGCTAACTGTGTTTGCCGCTGGTAGCTGATTTTTCAGTTTCTTTCAATAAAGCTTTGGGTAGGAACAGCCTTTCAGCTAGGAGAAAGTGGCTGCAGTTTTCTCCTTTTTCCCGTCAACTTACACGAATGTGTTAGCACAGAATTGTAAGATTAATTTTGACCAGCAAGTTTCGCTAATGAGATAAAGTGTAACCAGTTGCACGACTTGTACGAGTCGTACCTCTTGAAAAGGGCCGAGCGTTTCATGCATATTTCTTCTACAGTCAAACAATAAAAACCCAATATATTCATCGACCTAAAACCAACTGGAAAACCTTTAAGGAGGGTTAAACCAGCTAAAACTAGCACATGACCTTATCTTAACGAGATTCCACCTCATGTTATTCATGAGAAAAGACTTAAGTCATTGACGTCAATGTATTCCTGTGCAAGTTAAAGAGATCGCTGCGCAAAAGGGGTCTAAAACATCTCTGCTATACTACTTACATTCACACGGAACATGACGAATTTTCTACTAAATAAAAATTCGTTCGTTTCAGTGTTCCTTTTACACGGAGCCCTCCTCAACATACGAAAATGTGGACGCATACCATTGAATGCCAAACGTTAGATCAACCTTTTAGGAGGTAAGGTCGAAACTTCGACACCCTAACCATCTGAATTTGTTTAAGTGGCACGCTGTGCATTATGTGCATTAGCAGATTGCAAAAGCACTGACAAATTTAAAATTCAACCTGGTTCATCAGTTCCGTAACTGAGGGCCTGTTTACATGAAGGTGGGGGACGCCAGGTAGGTGAGGTAAAATGTGCCGGGTTACCCCACCTGACATGTAAACGTGATCACATTAAAATGAGAGATTATATGGACAGGCGGGTTACCCCACCTAAGCGAGTTACCTCACCTATCTGGGGTCCCCACCTCCATGTAAATAGGCCCTGAGTTGTTAGATCACTGGAATGTTAATCCAGGGGCCTACCCCTACCGCTTTCTGGAGTTGTTCTCGATAGTCCAGAGTTCAACGCCTTGGTCACGCTTGCATATGGCCAATTGGTTTGCCTCCGGCCAGTTGGAATTCTTAGCCAAGTCTTGATTAGCCTGTTCCAGGCTCCGAGATAGTCGGGTCCGCTGAATTGAGAAAGCGCAAACACGAAAATAAAACGGAAGGAAACTGGGGAGAGGCGGGCCAACTTTTCGTGTGCCTTTTTCTTTCGCGTCTTCCACCACTATCTGAGAGCCTAGTCTAGAATTTACCAGTAATTTTGTTACCCCTTTAAAGTCAGTTTGTTTGGTTTGTTTGTTCCGCTTGAAAGCTCAATTACGTACAGTATTTACACACTGATTTGCATTTTTCAAGCCGTTTGTCAATTTTTTTGTGAATATTTAATTATCTTAGCGCAACGCGGCAAAAATAGATCAGGTGACTAATTATTTAAAAACCTAGAAGTTCGTTACGCAACTTACATTTCAAAAGTGTCACCACAGATCGCACTTCGAAGCTTACTAGCCGCATATGGAACACAAATTGTAAGTATAATATTTTCCCGTCGCTTCAACCGAAATCGACATGTGTAATAACCTTCTTTGTCATATTAATTTAATTTTTCAGTTGACTAAACTACTACAAGTGCAAATAAATTCCATGTACGGTCATGTACGCGAAAATCAGTTAGTGGTGAAATCTTCAACATAAAGTAGCCCTTCAATCACAGGAGCGAATCAGTCAAAATTTGTTGCAGAAGATTACGCCGAGTTACTAACTACCGCCAAGCTTCGCATTTAAATTCCGCTCACAATGCCGCCGAAGGTAGACGTGAAAACTCTCGCGGGAAAACTGGACAATGCCGTCAAACTCTTGTACGAATTAATGGAAGAATTCGAAACAATTTTCTCCGTAAAACCGGAACTAAAAACACTTGAAGCAGCATTCAGTTTAGTAGAAACCAAGTACAGGCTGGTCAAGAAACAGCAGGAAACAATTCTGGATAGACTGGTCGACGAAGGCACTGGCCCAGAAGACGAACTCGTGTTAGCAACAAAGAAAACTGGAGACAAAACCAAAGCTGATTTCCTTCAAATCACTTTAAAGTTTGCTGCATATCAAAAGGAACAAAACTCTTCAGAAAATTCTAACAATGCGACAACTCTGGAAGCGCTAACATTATCAATGTCGTCCATGACGTCGGCGGTGCAGAAAATGGCCGATAACATCGGATCAAAACCGTCAAACTCTAGTTTACAACGATTACCTGTACCAGTATGGGACGGAACTCGCAGAACCTATGCCACGTGGAAAAAGGAGTTCAGCCATTGGATGAAGAAATACGGTCAGGATAAAGATGAACAATTGCAACGTTTTCGAAATGCAATGCCAAAAGGATCGTTCTGGACCGACCAAGTAAAAACTTGTAAAACCATTGACAGCGCGTGGATTATTTTGGATACAGAGTTCGCAGACAGACGAAAACTAATGGACGAACTGCACACCGAGATTAATAATCTTAAAGCAGTCAAACGAGATTCTAAGTCCCTAACGCATTTCGCCACGACAATAGCCTGTTATGTAAGTGACATGGAAGATAATATTGGGTGTCCTGTGCTGGAGTCAGTTGAAGCGCCGTTCTTCATGTCCCAGCTTCTGTCCAAACTCGATCCAAGTGACAATTCAGATTTTGGTAGAGAAATGAAAAGAGAAGGAAAAGAAGAAACCGTGAGCAATCTAATCGCCTGGTTACATCAAGAAGCTAGTATTCGTTCCCGAGGGAAAGCGAACAGCAACACAGTGGAAAGAAACGAAATTCGCCGAGACAAAGGTCCCAAAAAGACAGAAAATAACGCCGCTAACAGCGAGGATTCTGACGATGAAACATGTCCTCTTGGCTGTAAGACCAAACATCACCTGGCTGCATGTCCTAAGTTTCAGATTCTAACAGTCAATCAAAGGTGGGAGGTTGTAAAGCAACATTGGCGATGTCGCAAGTGTCTGAGAGCGCATCACACAAACGATTGCAAGAAACCAGACGGCTCAACCTGCGACAAATGCAGAAAAAACCATCACCGGTGCCTACATAATGAGAAGACTGGAGAAAATAACACAAGTTTGAATCCCAAAGCACCACCGTTTCAAAGTCAGTTCCAAGGGCCCACAACTACATCGAATGGTAACATCCAAGGGAATGCTGTGTACCAGAAAAGCAAGTTGAAACCTGTTACTGGACTTTGCCCTGTGCAAAAAGTTAAAGTCATGAACAAAAACGGAAACTTTGTCGAAGTTCTCGCCATGTTGGACTCCGGGTCTAACACAAGCCTACTCTCCAAAAGTGCAGCTGGTCGACTTGGCTTAAATGGAGCAGCAACACGTCTCACTATGAATCTGGCGGGTGGAAAGAAGAAAAGCGAACCTTCTGAGATAATCGATATCACGGTTGCCTCGCCCTCTGACGAAGATATTACGAAGACCCTTCAAGTGTACACCGTAACTAGACCTTGCAGTGGTGCCAAAATAATTTCTAAAGAGTCAGTGGGACAATACAGCCATTTGAAGAACGTTTCCGATAAAATACATCTCTCGGGTGGTGCCATAGATCTCCTTATTGGCACAGACTTCGTAGAGGCCTTCATTGATATTCACACAGTGTCCGGAGAACCTGGAGAGCCCATCGGGAAAAGAAACTGCTTTGGATGGTATGTTCTGGGACAGTTCGAGTCAAGCGGCTCCACCCTATCTGAAATTCAGTCAATAGAAGTAGGGACAGTGAGTGTCGAGGAAGATATCAAGAAACTTCTCCACCAAGACCTCCTTGGAGTCAAACCAACCAAACTCTGTACTTGCACTGAAAACGTGTTACGTGAGAGCAAGTTCGTGAAGTCCCTCGCAGCTTCAACTACTTTGGTCGACGGGAGAATACAAGTGAAGATGCCCTGGAAAGAAGGAGGGCCTCCAAAACGAAGCAACTACGACATCGCTCTGAAGAGGATGCTCTCCGCTGAAAGGGGGTTTATGAAAAAGGGTTGCTTCGAGGTCGTAAAAGAGGAAGTGCAAAAGTTGTTAGACCAGAACTTTATCACAATGATTCCACCTGAACAAATTGCTCATGATAAACCCGAATGGTACCTCCCATTGCAAGCAGTGTTTACACCAGAAAGAACCACAAAAGTTCGACTAGTCTTTGATTCATCTTCAAAAGGCCATGATGGATTGTCCCTCAACGATTACCTTGAGAAAGGACCTAACTTCATCAATAGTCTTCTGGATGTACTGGCAGCATGGCGATGGGACGAAGTGGCGTTCACTGGTGACGTTCGTAAAATGTTCAACCAAATCCTGGTACATCCTGAGGATCAGGTGTACCACAGGTTTCTGTGGAGGAGCAACACATGTGACAAACCAACTGTTTACCAGTGGCTAAGACTGAACTTTGGTGATAAACCGGCCCCTGACATCGCAACTAACGCTATCAACACGCTAGCCAAGCTTTCGAACGCAGAATTCCCGGAAGCCGCAGAAGAACTCCGACAGCATGTGTACGTGGATGACATCGGTGGCTCCAGAGAAACAGTAACTAAGGCAAAGCAGATTATCAGCCACATCGACGCTGTCCTCGCGAAAGGCAACTTCCAGATCAAAACTTGGCATTCCAATGAGGCAGAAATCGACCAATCCAAAGGTGAACGGTTCACGGATCTTCTCGGCCTAAGCTGGGATAAACAGCTAGACACGTTCACCTTCAAAAAGAATGACCTCGGAGAACTGGATGTCCTGACAAAGAGGCGCTGTTTAGGTCTTGTTGGTCAGTTATGGGACCCCATCGGTCTTGTGCTGCCCGTCGCAATCAAGTTCAGAATCGACTTGCAAGGATTATGGAGTTCAGGTTACAGCTGGGACGACATCCTTCCCGAGAGTATTCAGCAAACATGGTTAGAGAATGTCCAGTCCATAAATGATCTCCTGTCATTTCCGTTTGACCGCAAGCTAAAACCAAACAACGCAGTGGGCGTGCCACAAATTCACGGATTCTCCGATGGTGGTGAGCAGGCTTATGGTGCGGTCATCTTCCTACGGTGGAAACTTGCTGGCGGAGACTATCGTAGTGTTCCAGTCACGATAAAGGCTTTTGTCGCACCTCTGAAGAAGAAGAGCATCCCGAGATTAGAACTGTTGGGCTGTTTAGCACTTGCACGCATGTACGTTACATGTGTAAAAGCATTGGAGTTCGCAAAAGCCCAGGACTGGGAAAGATTCTTCTGGATCGATTCATCAACCGTTTTGTCCTGGATCAGAACGCCACCACGGGAATTCAAGCCTTTCGTATCTGCCAGAGTGGCTGAAATTCAAGAGACGATTGGGGCAGACCAAATACGCTACATTAAGTCTAACAACAACCCTGCAGATGCTCTAACGAGAGGAATCCATCCTAATCATCTCATGAAGTGGTCAGAGGGACCATCCTTCCTAGAGTTGCCAGATGAAAAGTGGCCCAGCGCTCAAGACCACACCCGAGTTAACACTCATGTGGACGACCTCGACGCTTTAAGAGAGAAGAAAACGTTTTGGAAAGAGAAGAAAGCCGGTAAACATCACAGTGCCGCCGCGGAAGTATGTCCTGAACTAGATCAACCTGGATCTGAAGAAAATCCTATCCTTTTACACTTGCTGAAAACGTGTTCTACGTACTCCAAGATACGGAGAACTCTAGCCTACGTCGGTCGCTTTATTCACAACGCTCGGAAAATGAACCCAAAGTCAGGGCCCATTTCAGTTCAGGAACTGAAGGCTGCCGAGACCCATCTTCTGAAGTGGAGTCAATTTCACGTCAACGAAGACAGCTTGGATAAGAAACTGGTAGCAAAAAGGGATGAAGATGGCCTTTTTCGTGCGCATGGTCGACTTGAAGATGTCAGACGTCTCCCGGAAGAGTTGAGAAAGCCTATTATCTTGCCAAAAGACCACCCTTTTGTGATCTTGCTTCTGCGTGACCTCCACGAACGACGAGGGCATTGTGGCTATAAGAATTTAATCCACGAGGCCAGAAAAAGATTCTGGATCATTGGACTCCGCAGAATGGCTAAGACCGTCACCTCAAAGTGTGTCATATGCAGAAAACTACGGAAAAGGCCTCTCAACCAGCTCATGGGACAGATTCCAAACCTAAGAGTAGCAGCTGGCTTCCCGGCATTCTCAAACACTGCAATGGACATGTTTGGGCCAGTACAGATCAAGCTCGGCCGCAAAACTCTGAAAGAGGCACAAGTGATCATCTTCGCTTGCATGACATCACGTGCGATTCACCTTGAGCTGGTCACCGATAAAACTTCAGACGCATTCTTAATGGCCTTTCGACGGTTTGCCTGCCTACGCGGACACCCAAATGTTTGCTGGACAGACCGTGGAACAAATTTCGTGGGTGCCCAAGGTTACCTACAGGAAATCACGCAGAACTGGGATATTCCTGGGGTAAAGAGTGTCCTCTCTGATAAATTTAGCTGCGAGCTCAGATGGGAATGGAATACACCACATGCGAGTCACCAAAACGGAGTTGTTGAAACCCTAATTAAGTCAGTCAGACAAGCATTTAACGCCACTTGCAAGAACCAAGCCTACTCCGAGGAACAATGGAGAACAATTTTGTCAGAAATCACCTACATGGTCAACGGACGACCGCTGTACCCCAGTTCCGACGATATCTGGGAGGCCCCACCGATCACTCCAAACGACCTACTTCTAGGCCACTACAATCCACCACCACAACCAGAACCAGAGGAAAGAACCAATCCGCGACAATTACTCAGAAGCACCCAAAACAGAGTTGCTGATTTCTGGAGGAGCTGGATGAAGTATTTCGCCCCAAACTTGTTACCAAGGAACAAGTGGTTTCGCGTGCGAGATAACATCCAGATCGGCGATCTTGTACTGGAGCTGGACCCCAAACACAAAAGATGTGAATGGAAAATGGCGCGTATTGTAGGCACATATCCTGGAAACGACGGACTTGTCCGAAAAGTGAGAATCAAGACAAGAGACGGAGAGTATGACAGACCAATTCACAAGTTATGTCTCGTAGCCACTAAAGACGAACTGAATGCGGATCGCTCAAGCTAGTCGATAGTAGAAATGGACTCTAACACCATTTTCTGACACTTCTTTATTGAACATTGAACACTTAAGCCATTATAGTCGTTGCTCAATTAGAACTAATTATTTAGACCTAATTTCCGCACTGGGGCGGAGTGATTTGCATTTTTCAAGCCGTTTGTCAATTTTTTTGTGAATATTTAATTATCTTAGCGCAACGCGGCAAAAATAGATCAGGTGACTAATTATTTAAAAACCTAGAAGTTCGTTACGCAACTTACATTTCAAAAGTGTCACCACAGATCGCACTTCGAAGCTTACTAGCCGCATATGGAACACAAATTGTAAGTATAATATTTTCCCGTCGCTTCAACCGAAATCGACATGTGTAATAACCTTCTTTGTCATATTAATTTAATTTTTCAGTTGACTAAACTACTACAAGTGCAAATAAATTCCATGTACGGTCATGTACGCGAAAATCAGTTAGTGGTGAAATCTTCAACATAAAGTAGCCCTTCAATCACAGGAGCGAATCACACACTCACAGACAAACTGCATCTCAGTAGCCTCTTCCAGGCTCCGAGATGGTGGTGGAAAGTCGTTCATAATTCAGTAATAAGAAATGCGAAAAACTCACGGGGGGTGGGGAGAGACAGCCACCGCCCCCTTTCCCAAGTCGTGCGCGTCTTATTTTCGCTTTGCTCGTTTTAATACGTTCCCACTATACTTCTGAGAGCCTGGCAGCATCTCAGTGGCTCTTGTGCTTGCATCTTTCGTCAAAATTACTCTCCTAAGTTCATCAGCCCTTTTATTTTGTACACATTATGAGTTAAGCTCTTTTAAAATGTCTTGAAAATTGTCTTTTGGTTGCAATAAAGCTGTCTTAAAAAATGATAAAAACGCCAAAAAAACATGAAACGGCAAAAATAAATATATAAATAAATAAGTTTCATTTAAGTGATGTGTTTTGAGGAATTCCAATAACAGAAGAACTATGAAATCAATTCTGCTCGTCAAAACGCTTTTGGGGCTAGTTGAAATGATGTCTGGGCCAGCAAATGCTAGCTGCAGCTTGCCCGAATGGCAAGCTGTAATAATGATTTTCTTTGCACCCTGTCTGCTAGATATTTAAATTTTTTTCACACGGCTTTTACGTAAACCAGCGCTTTTGCTGATAAACCTAACGTGGCTAAATGAGATAAATCTCTCTATAAATATCTCTGTCGAAATATCTCTCTATCTATCTGGCCCAAACCATTTTCCATTTGTAAAGAGATGTCCATTATTAATCAGGACTGTCCAGGCAGATCAGTGTATTCTTAAATGGTATGCTTGGTAGTGGTGAAAAAAGAAAAACCTGAGTAAACATCGTTTTACTTTCAAAATGTCTGGTTCGACCAGCCATTACTGATTCCTGTTAAGAGCCCTAAGATTCCCTTTTTTATCTTCAACCCAAGTTACAGGAGCCCTCGAATCAAAGGGAGTTTTTTGTGTGATTAGACGTGAAAGAATGATCTTGTGGCGTACGGCTCATTTTCTCACAAACTGTCAAAAAGTCAAGACTTTCGTGCGATCCCGCACCTATTTGAAAGATTGTTTTTGATTAGCTGGGAAAACAATAGGGATTGTCACATGACAATGCCCCTATACTTTCACGGCTCCATGACCCCGTGCAGAAAAGCTAAATAATGACAAAACTCGACAAAAGTTGCAAATTAGTCATTCGCGCGTTACGCTATTGATGATTATTTTGAGCTGATATTAGCAGCGCGGATAAATTATCATTTGCCTAGTGGCTTCAAAGAGTAGCTTCTGTGGTGTACAGATAAGTACGCTCTCCAAGTATAAACTTCTTTTTCTCTCTTATCACTCTACAGTGAAATGAGAACAACTAATGTTCACCCACCGACACACCTGGCTTAGCTACGACACAATATGGTGACATGGCCGGTATGAGAAACATCTAGGTGATAAGACCTCTTACGTAACAGTAGCACGATGCAGCACACTGAAAAATATAGAATTACCAACAAAATTCGTTTACAACTGCAACCTGGGTGAAGACATTAAAAGGTTGCATTACTTTAAAGGAACCGTGTCACAGCTACGGCTGGAAAGAACGCCTGAAAGTCGGTACAGTTGCCAAAAGTGAAAGTGAATTTTGCATCACTGCTTCAACTGTGTAACAAAATTTACCAAAATTCAAAGAGTGCCTCCAAACTACTGAGTGTAACATGAAAAAGAAATGCTCAAAACTTGTGAAGAGAAGGTATAAATAACAGCAAATACCAAAAGTTAGGCACCTATGGATAAACTTGAAGATTAAAACGGCTTGCAATTGTGGTTTATGAAAACGTCTAAGCCTATAAAGCGTTTTTCAAAGTTAATTTTTGTTGTTTCTAACGTTTGCTATAATGTTTGGGAGACATTATTTGGTTGACATGTAGCCTGCGAAAACATCCGTTTCTCCTCGCTCTTCGTCGCTGAGGACGTTTCGCGCGTTTTCGCAGGCTAGTTGACATGAAGTTGTGGGATTTTGTCATTCACAAGCAATTTTCGAAGTTCCATAGCTAATAAGGATTCGTAATTTGCATTAGAAACAAAATCCGTTACAAGGTTTTTTGCAACTTTTGTCTGGAGTGGTACCAGCTAGGGAAAATCCTTTAAACTACTGGAAAGAAGGACTGAAAATCAGTAAAGCTGCCAAGAGTGAAAGTGATTTGTTGAAAACTATCCAAGAAACAGGTCCGCAAAGTCACAGATATATCACGAGAACATGCCATGACTGGCAAGAAATTTTTGCGGTTTTTTCAGTGACCCGCAAATAAAAATTATCGCAACCATTTTTCCCTCAAAAATTTACTCCAGAGTAAATATTCTCTAAGGCCTGTTTCAAACGTCGTGCTACTGCCGTGCTAAGCTTGCTCGACTGTAGCTCGACTGCAGCACGACATTAGCACGACTTGGTTTCAACGTCGAATTTAATTCACACATTGACAGTCGAATGGAACAGCTGTTGCCGAAAACAAAACACACAAAAAAAGAAACGGTTTAGCAAACTTTTAAATATATTCTAATGTATTTATAATTCATGAATTGAGTTCGGCACAGCGTTAGCACGACGTTTGAAACCAAGTCGAGCTACTGTCGTGTAGCACGGCAAGGCTTGCCGTCTGTTGCCGTGCTACACGGCAGTAGCACGACTTGGTTTCAAACGTTGCGCTCCTGCCGTGCTAAAGTCGAATTTAATTCGATCAATTGTGTTCGGTACGGCAGTAGCACGGCGATTGAAAAGGGCCTAACTTGAATTTGCTACACAAATTATCTAACGAAGACACGCCATTTTGATGAAGGCAGACCTTCTGGTGAGCCTCCATGCACATCGCTTGTTCAGCGGTCGCGCATGCTCATGCTTTCTCAAGCAATCCCTTTGGGATTTTCTGTTTTACGTCATTTACGTCATCCTAACCATCCCTTACTTGAGGGCGCGAACAAAAGAAACGTCATCATTACCCATCGATTCCATGCGGCCCCTGTTCAAGCAACTCGAGACTTTTTCCGGCATACCGACGGTATATTTCAACTGTAAGTACTTTCCTTAATAAACGCGCGAGCAGGGGCCTACTGATGACGCGAGCAACTAGAGTGTCTCCTCGGGATTTTGCCTCCTAGGCGAAATCTCTGCGGGGGCAATGAAGAAAGATCAATAGCCTGTTACAGGCGTTCAGATAGTAGAGCGCTGCGGTAAGTGGGGAGCGAGTTAAGTTGTAGACCGGGGAAACGGGGGGGGGGGGGGGGACAGGGGGGTGAGTGCGAGAGAATTCTCTCTCCCTTTCCCCCTCTAGTCTCCCCTCGTTTTTTTTTTCTTCGTGAATGTTTTCTCCGAGCTCTGCTATCTGAACGCCTGGAACAGGCTAAAAGATAAAGGAAAATCTATTTACATTGGATTACGTTACATACATGAAAAATGTTTAAATAACAACATGTATGAAAAGAGATTACTTTCAGGACTCTTCTAAAACCAGTTTAACTAGGCTCACATCTTGTATTATTAGGTAGGGACTTTCGCGACTTTGTTGAGCAACATCTTGATCGCTCCCTTGGACGTATCATCTTTAAACTTGGGTAAGTTACCTTATTCTAAGGCTCTTTTTCCATCGGTGTCGATTATGAAAGGCCAAATGGTCACAAAATTCAAGAACTCTGATTTGATCACAATTGCAATCAAACAAATGTCTGACACATGGAAATTAATAAGATTCTGAAGATTCAACAGGCGAAATGTCGGGCAAATATAATTCACCATTTTATTTTAATTTGTTTTATTTATTTATTTTTTCTATTACTCTTCCTGCCGTAAGGATCAGTTTACTGTTTTAATTTTAAAATTTTAAATCGCACTTTCAAAGTCACATATTGATTTCAAGAACGACTTTTTTAATGTCAACATATCCCATTGTTCTTGTTACCGACAATCAATGCTACTGGGAAATGTATTGAACTCAAAATAGTGGCATTTTACTCAACACTGACGGTGATGAATATGCGGAAATACATGAAGAAGAGTGTTTGAGTCAAGTCTTATCAAGACGACTATGCCGGAGCCAGATCTTTCTTGCTTCCTCCGCCTTTACGGTCGAAAATATCCAGAGCCGAAGTCTTTTAATCGCTCTCTCATTTCTCTCCATCGTCTATTCACCTGACGTTTTTTGTGGTCAAACTTTCCTAAAAGTAATAGCCAAAAACCAAAAACCAGTATTCTGAAAAAGCTTTGAAGTTTACAGTGATCGAGGGGAAGCTTCGATATGCACGTGTCAGCCTTTATTTTACAGTTGTGGCACAGGAAACAGCCTGTTGGTGTCTCACAGAAAAGAAAAAGACACTTTTGCGCTTATAATGACTGGTTTTTAAAATATGAAGTCATTTTACAATATAAGCTTTTTACACTGCTTGATATTCCCACACAGTACAGAAGTACGCAAAAAGTATAGTAAACACCGGGAGTAAACATCGTGAACGTCAACCAGGATCTTCCCCCACTATCTGAGAGCCTAGAACATAATAAGTCATGATCAGGGGGTCACATTTACCAGTAATTTTGTTACCCCTTTAAAGTCAGTTTGTTTGGTTTGTTTGTTCCGCTTGAAAGTTCAATTACGTACAGTATTTGCACACTCACAGACAAACTGCATCTCAGTGCCTCTTGTGCTTGCATCTTTCGTCAAAATTACTCTCATAAGTTCATCACCCCTTTTATTTTGTACACATTATGAGTGAAGCTCTTTTAAAATGTCTTGAAAATTGTCTTTTGGTTGCAATAAAGCTGCCTTAAAAAATGATAAAAACGCCAAAAAACCATGAAACGGCAAAAATAAATATATAAATAAATAAGCTTCATTTAAGTGATGTGTTTTTAGGAATTCCAATAACAGAAGAACTATGAAATCAATTCTGCTCGTCAAAACGCTTTTGGGGCTAGTTGAAATGATGTCTGGGCTAGCAAATGCTAGCTGCAGCTTGCCCGAATGGCAAGCTGTAATAATGATTTTCTTTGCACCCTGTCTGCTAGATATTTAAATTTTTTTCACACGGCTTTTACGTAAACCAGCGCTTTTGCTGATAAAACTACCGTGGCTAAATGAAATACATCTCTCTATAAATATCTCTCTCGAAATATCTCCCTATCTATCTGGCCCAAACCATTTTCCAGTTGTAAAGAGATGTCCATTACTAATCAGGACTGTCCGGGCAGATCAATGTATTCTTAAATGGTATGCTTGGTAGTGGTGAAAAAAAAAAACTGAGTAAACATCGTTTTACTTTCAAAATGTCTGGTTCGACCGGCCATTACTGACTCCTGGTAAGAACCCTAAGACTCCCTTTTTTTTTATCTTCAACCCAAGTTACAGGAGCCCTCGAATCAAAGGGCGTTTTTCGTGTGATTAGACGTGAAAGAATGATCTTGTGGCGTACGGCTCATTTTCTCACAAACTGTCAAAAAGTCAAGATTTTCGGGCGATCCCGCACCTATTTGAAAGATTGTTTTTGATTAGCTGGGAAAACAATAGGGATTGTCACATGACAATGCCCCTATCCCTGAAAGGCGAGACTTTCACGGCTCCATGACCCGTGCAGAAAAGCTAAATAATGACACAACTCAGACAAAAGTTGCAAATTAGTCATTCGCGCGTTACGCTATTGATTATTATTTTGAGCTGATATTAGCAGGAGGGATAAATTATCATTTGACTAGTGGCTTCAAAGAGCAGCTTCTGTGGTCTACAGGTAAGTACGCTCTCCAAGTATAAACTTCTTTTTCTCTCTTATCACTCTACAGTGAAATGAGAACAACTAACGTTCACCCACCGACACACCTGGCTTAGCTACGACACACTATGGTGACATGGCCGGTATGAGAAAATCTAGGTGATAAGACCTCTTACGTAACAGTAGCACGATGCAGCACGCTGAAAAATATAGAATTACCAACAAAATTAGTTTACAACTGCAACCTGGGTGAAGACATTAAAAGGCTGCATTACTTTAAAGGAACGTTGTCACAGCTACGGCTAGAAAGAACGCCTGAAAGTCGGTACAGTTGCCAAAAGTGAAAGTGATTTGTTGCATCGCTGCTCCAACCGTGTCACAAAATTTACCAAAATTCAAAGAGTGCCTCCAAACTACTGAGTGTAACATGAAAAAGAAATGCTCAAAACTTGTGAAGAGAAGGTATAAATAACAGCAAATACCAAAAGTTAGGCACGCACGGATAAACTTGAAGATTAAAACGGCTTGCAATTGTGGTTTATGAAAACGTTTAAGCCTATAAAGCGTTTTTCAAAGTTAATTTTTGTTGTTTCTAACGTTTGCTATAAGGTTTGGGAGACATTATTTGGTTGACATGTAGCCTGCAAAAACATCCGTTTCTCCTCGCTCTTCGTCGCTGAGGACGTTTCGCGCGAAACGTTCACAGCGACAAAGAGCGTGGAAAACGGATGTTTTCGCAGGCTAGTTGACATGAAGTTGTGGGATTTTGTCATTCACAAGCAATTTTCAAAGTTCCATAGCTAATAAGGATTCGCAATTTGCATTAGAAACAAAATCCGTTTCAAGGTTTTTTGCAACTTTTGTCTGTAGTGGTACCAGCTAGGGAAAATCCTTTAACACTACTGGAAAGAAGGCCTGAAAATCAGTAACGCTGCCAAGAGTGAAAGTGATTTGTTGAAAACAAACCAAGAATCAGGTCCGCAAAGTCACAGATATGTTCGAGAACATGCCGCGACTGGCACGAAATTTTTGCGGTTTTTTCAGTGACCCGCAAATAAAAATTATCGCAAACATTTTTCCCTCAAAAATTTACTCCAGAGTAAATATTCCCTAAGGCCTGTTTCAAACGTCGTGCTACTGCCGTGCTAAGCTTCCTCGACTATAGCTCGACTGCAGCACGACATTAGCACGACTTGGTTTCAACGTTGAATTTAATTCACACAGTGACAGTCGAATGGAACAGCTGTTGCCGAAAACAAAACACACAAAAAAAGAAACGGTTTAGCAAACTTTTAAATATATTCTAATGTATTTATAATTCATGAATTGAGTTCGGCACAGCGTCAGCACGACCGTTTGAAACCAAGTCGAGCTACTGTCGTGCAGCACGGCAAGGGTTGCCGTCTGTTGCCGTGCTACACGGCAGTAGCACGACTTGGTTTCAAACGTCGCGCTACTGCCGTGCTAAAGTCGAATTTAATTCGATCAATTGTGTTCGGCACGGCAGTAGCACCATGTTTGAAACGGGCTTAACTTGAATTCGCTACACAAAAATACAGTACTGCTGAAATCGTTTGTGTTCAATCACAACTTGTCAAAAACAACGAAATACTGGTTTATCAGTCCGGAATATCCCTAAATTTAAGGACAGGGCCAACTGGTCACGCGACACTTTTCAACCAATGAGACGGCGCGCTTGTGTTTATCAAAATACAAATCAAAACATCAACAGTACAACCCTGACTACCGTAATCCCTGGCTAGACTAAAAAGCCTCTCTTTTTTCAGGGGCACCCAACGTCAATTTTCGGCAAATGTCTGTTCGGAAGACCATTTGAGATCTAGAATTTTCGGAACATTTATTGTAAAATTTCTTGCTTGCCTGCCTCTCCTAGGATTTTCGAACATCTAAAAAGTGGTATAATACGTTTAACCATGCTATGTTTAAGTGGTTTTGAACTATATCCTCGTTGCGGTGCCCCTGTTTTTTCTTAGTCCGTCGAGCAAAACACGCGAATCCCTACTGAAAACCCTTGCAAAAGTCATTACTACAACCCAAAATATCGGACATATACACATATTATTGCTCCAAGGTTCAGTTTAGTGCCTTTTTTGAGTACACTGAACAACATTTACTGTTTTGCCCTGTATACCACTTTAAACTCTTCAATGTACGCATCTACACATAATAAATAACAGAGCATTTAAACAGTAACCAATCACAGAGCCCCTTCCTATAGGTGCGATCTGCCTCTCACCTGGAGTGAGTCCTATTTCCTCAAAGAGAGAGAAAGAATGTCTGGCAATTTTTTTCCAATCAAAGATTTGCGAGCTCGTGTCTTGCAAACTCTCCAATCAGTTATACGCACTTTATAACTTCATTTGCGCTTAACGAGTGTCTTTTGGTCCATAACTTTCAAAACAACTGCTCCTAAGAATGTCACTGATAACCCGTAACGCAAAGAATATCGAAGGATGACTGTTCAATAAACGTCACAAAATCTACTCAAGCAGAACAGGACCGAGTTGTTTAAAGCTGGGCTAAGATAACAACCCAGGGTTAGTACGAGATTTGAATTCAGATTTGAAAGCTTAAAAAGCATTTCAGTTTTAATTCTTTTTGTCTGGAAATTGATGATTGAAAGCTCTAAATATAACAGAGAAAATATTCCGAGAAAATGCTCCTAAATACAAGAAAGAGAAACCCGGGTTAAGCGCTAATAGGCCTTCGAACAGAGCCAACGGGGTCTTTTATGCACAAGCATGCGCACTAAGACTTGATAAAGAGCACGCGACCAGTGACAGCCACCGTGGTGCATAGTCATAGGAACCAAATTCTTTACTCTGAAAGCTTTCTTGAGATTCAAATGGTATCAGGAACTTAGGAAAGACCTTCGTTGTACAAAATAAGTAAAGATCTGGTGATTTAAAGTGGAGACTGATGCGCTGATCGAGGGGAAAGAGCAGGTTTCAAAAGGATGTCTGATACGAACATGGCTGCTTCTTGTTGTTTGGCGCTCGACTCGTGTCTTGATTCCCTTCAAGAACAGCAAAGTTTGGCGTAGAATGCATTGCTGATGGGCAGCTATTGAGCAAAATGTTCTTTATTTAGTGTTTGGCTATAAATCGGATGTAAATTAGTTTCTCGAAGCCTTAGAGGATTTCTGTCAATAATTTGTGAATAGCTCATTTATATTAGCCATATTTCGGGAGTTCATTAATTACGATCAGCGGGCGACTACTCGCACGCCGTTATCAATTGGAATAGAAAGTTGTTTAATTAAGTATTTTAGTGATACAAAGTTTGTTTATCGGAAAATTGTAGAATTAACTTCTTGTTTTTGAGTGGACTAACATCGTAACGCATCTTTTACAGGAATTTGCTTTTATCCAGAACTTGAGTGCTCTAATAATTTTTAACTTTTGGTCGACATCACATGTTTACTATACTTCTTGGGACTTTAATTTCGGTCCTACTGAATGCAGTTTTGACTGTCTCTTTGATATTCATTTTTTTTATTGTTCGAGACATACGGAGTGACTACCACCAACATCTCACCAGGTGACTAATCTACGTCTCGTGTGCTCTTAATTTGGTAGCTTTATAGTGCTGGGAAAATTGTAGAATTAACAATTAATAAATGAGGCTGAGTATCTTATGAAGAATTATGGACATCGAGGAGGGTGTTACTCGTCGAGGCCGTAGGCCGAGGCGGATAACACCCTCCGAGATCTCCATAATTCTTCATATGATACGAAAGCCGAATTCAATAATTGTTTTATTATTCCTTCAAAATCATTCCTAGTTTAAAAACATAGCTAAAACATGCTTACCTCCATCGATGTTAAGTTCATTTTCGATAGTGCACGTTTAGGGTTGTTCAGCTCCGCAAATATTCTCCAGTTAGCAGATGTCGCCCTTCGAGCCCTTCTTACTGTTCTGACCATGTTTTTAGCTTTTATTTCGCCTAGTTCTTACTCTTGAAATGAGTGAAATATCCGCCATTTTTGTTTTCACAACCAAAACAACTCAACCTCGTCCCCAGGTCTTCTTGGTTAACGGTGCATTAACCTGCAACGAAGCTACACTTTTCACGTCATGGGTTGATCAATCGCAAAATTCTTCAAGATTTGGTCATCAGTAGCTGGTTATGGAGAATCATGTGTGTGCTTTTAGCCAATAAGAATTGGGGAAGTATTTTGAATGAATGACATATATTAACTCACTACTGAACTGAACACCGGCTTTTGCGCACTTCGAACCCACTCGCTGAAATTTGCTATGTTTTTTTTTAAATATTTGTGTTCCTTTCCCATTTCAAAACAAAGAAAATTGAAAGTGTTTAATTACATCAACAAACGTTTGGGTACTTTGTTTAGACTTTGATGAAGTCAGCGCAATCTTACAAGCACTACATTTACTTGCACTGTTTTCCAGGTCAAGTCGGGAGATGAAATTTAATAGCTCGTGGTACGTTAAGAGTTAAAGCCGGCCGAGTCTATGTCGCTTTTGTTAAGACCATGTTAGATTTTTTTTTACAAACTACACATTTTGTTAAATCACGAGCACATTCGCCAAGACCAACGAGCGAAATAATCGGAATGATAGCTTTGAGACACGCCATTTTGATGAAGGCAGACCTTCTGGTGAGCCTCCATGCACATGGCTTGTTCAGCGGTCGCGCATGCTCATGCTTTCTCAAGCAATCTCTTTGGGATTTTCTGTTTTACGTCATTTACGTCATCCTAGCCATAGTAGTAGATAGTAGAGCGCTGCCGTCAGTGGGGAGCGAGTTAAGTTGTATACCAGGGAAACGGGGGGGGGGGGGGGGGGGGGGAGAGCGAGAGAGTTCTCTCTCTCTTTCCCGATCTAGTCTCCGCTCGTTTTTTTTTCTTCGTGAATTTTTTCCCCGCGCCCTACTATCTGAACGCCTGGAACAGGCTAAAAGATAAAGGAAAATCTATTTACATTGGATTACGTTACATACATGAAAAATGTTTAAATAACATCATGTCTGAAAAGAGATTACTTTCAGGACCCTTCTAAAACCAGTTTAACTAGGCTCACATCTTGTATTATTAGGCAGGGAGTTTCGCGACTTTGTTGAGCAACATCTTGATCGCTCCCTTGGACGTATCATCTTTAAACTTGGGTAAGTTACCTTATTCTAAGGCTCTTTTTCCATCGGTGTCGATTATGAAAGGCCAAATGGTCACAAAATTCAAGAACTGATTTGATAACAATCAAAGAAATTCATGTCTGACACGTGGAAATTAATAAGATTCTGAAGATTCAACAGGCGAAATGTCGGGCAAATATAATTCACCATTTTATTTTAATTTGTTTTCTTTATTTATTTTTTCTATTACTCTTCCTGCCGTAAGGATCAGTTTACTTTCAAAGTCACATATTGATTTCAAGAACGACTTTTTTAATGTCAACATATCCCATTGTTCTTGTTACCGACCATCGGTGCTACCGGGAAATGTATTGAACTCAAAATAGTGGCATTTTACTCAACACTGAGGGTGATGAATATGCGGAAATATCTGAAAAAGAGTGTTTGAGTCAAGTCTTATCAAGACGACTATGCCGGAGCCAGATCTTTCTTGCTTCCTCCGCTTTTATATTACGGTCGAAAATATCCAGAGCCGAAGTCTTTTAATCGCTCTCTCATTTCTCTCCATCGTCTATTCACCTGAAGTTTTTTGTTGTCAAACTTTCCTAAAAGTAATAACTAAAAACCAAAAACCAGTATTCTGAAAAAGCTTTGAAGTTTACTGTGATCGAGGGGAAGCTTCAATATGCACGTGTCAGCCTTTATTTTGCAGTTGTGGCACAGGAAAGAGCCTGTTGGTGTCTCACAGAAAAGAAAAAGACACTTTTACGCTTATAATGACTGGTTTTTAAAATATGAAGTCATTTTACAATATAAGCTTTTTACACTGCTCGATATTCCCACACAGTACAGCAGTACGCAAAAAGTATAGTAAACACCGGGAGTAAACAACGTGAACGTCAAGCACGATCTACACAAATTGTACGTAGACGGGTGCGTAGAATTAGTACTATTTCTAGTACCTCAGTATCAATTTATCACAACAAGTTAATCATTAAAATAAAGTTGCAACCGTAGTTAATAATGGTAGTTGAAGTGATTGGAGTGCAACTGATTTGGTCTGAAATCGGGGTCTGAAATCATGGGCGTGATTTTCAAAATCGGACTAGCGCGCGGCGCGAGTTCGATTTGAAATGACCAAAGTTGCATGCACGACACGAAGTTCAATTACAGCCATTTTTAAATCGCAGAATTCACTCAGTACCAATATTTTATTGATTTAGTAGCCGGTTTGTTGAAAAGCGGAAACAAAAAGCCTTTTACATCTCATTTTGTATTTGGAACAGAAATGATTCGACATAGGGCGAAAAAGGTGCAATGTAAAGCAGGAATGACGTGATTTAGAACAAATGTGGTTTACCCTGCGAGCAGAGGTTTTTCTCTTGGATGGCTTTTAGCGTTTACGAAGTCGTTCGCGTGGCTTGCCGGTCGCGTTGTTAGTTTATTTATGCCCCGTGAGAAACAAGGCGGAAACAAACTAACCACGCGACAGACAAGCCACGCGAACGACTTCGTAAACGCTAAAAGCCGTGCAAGAGAGAAACCTTTGCTCGCAGGGGAGATGTGTGTGACAGTGTCACTATTATCCCGGGACTATTATTGCCTAAATGCCGTAGCGGATGTTAGCTTTTTGTGGTTTTCTTTTTCGGTAGATTGTTTTAATCATTCAATTGACCTTATCTTTTCAAGGTTAACCTAAGAAAATCCTGGCGTTTTGTTACTGTGGTTTGGCAACACACCTCTTACTGTTTTGCTACGTGCAAAATTGTGTAATAGTCTCGCATAAGTAGCCTGCGTAGCAAGCGTTTCCGCGCGAGTTCGTCGAGAAAGTTGGGAAGAGAGCAAAAAAAGGAACGAACTTTTATTTTTTTCGCTTCCGCTCTAACGCAATAACTCGATTGGAAACGCCTGCTACGCAGGCTATCGTATAAGTAGAAGCACGTTTTAGCCCTATTTCAGTTAAGTTTGGACATCACTGATGAAACTGCAGTAGTTGTAAAGTGAACAAGCGAACGTATTGCTTCTAGGAAGGTAAAGTACTTGACCTCGTTAATTACCGAATAATTTAGTCTCAGTTTAGTCTTTTCGAATTCTTAGTTCTAATTCTGTTTAGTGATTTAAGTAATTCTATACAGTTGTTATTCGTTTTAATTTCGCTATTTCACTTGCAATAAGTAGTAACTAGGCCAGTTTGTTCTGTACATTCATCAAATTTCTCGTTTTGGTTTTAGGGGATCATCCCCTCGTTATTTCCAGGAGGCGTGTGTTTTTCCCCTGGGACCGCATTAATTGGGTTAAAGAAGTGCTGTCCAATGACGGTAAAATTTTATTATCCCTTGGGATTTGCAGAAACCAGTTTACATAAAAATAAAAGAAAGATATGGGAAATCATACATCCGGTTTACGTAACTTAACCAGCGAGACTGGTTTTTTTCCAGTTAAGCTTGTTTACCGACATTGCTATGACGCAGCTGAAATTCTCCCCGTACGGTCGTCTATGAACGCTGCGAATATTCGTCCTGACCTCCGTAGGACAGATGACTAAATTTTGTTTTTCGTTTTTTTGGGTTAACAATCATACGCGCAATTTTCTCCTGTTCATTCTGTTGAACTGTTGAAATTTGACTGATAATATTCCTGGCTACTGGCAAGTCAGGTAAATTATTTCAAGGTACGTATTTGTTTAAAGTGAAAAGTTTATTTTCAGCACTCTTGTTTGTTTTTGATCGATTCAGTTAGTGAGTGTAACAAACATCTTTTGTTTCCTTATTGTAGGTTGACTGACACCAGCATTCACCATTCAAGTCATGCTATCAATCGTTGTTGACAGTGCCTCTTCGATTATTTGGATTGTGAATTTTTTTTGCCAGCACCATGAAAAGCAACACTGAATTTATTGGATGCCCAACGACGCTGAAATGTTTCATATTTAGTGTTTTAGTATTTACACGCGAACTTCGCAATCCTGCTTGAAATGACAGCACTCAAAGTAGACAAACAGTCCGCTTCAGAAAATCTTCTTTACGGGCGTTTAGCAGAGGAAAATTCAAGAGCTGCTTTCCGACGGGTGGATAAAAAAAAGGCTAATTTTAATTTCGGTTTCTTGACTAAAATTGTAACGTTAGATTCAAGATTATTATCCGTCTACGTGTCAGACATCATGTTATTCCAGCCAATCTGATAGGGTGCTATAAAAAATCAGAAATTGTGCGATTTTTTCAGGGTAGATTGTGCGATAAGATAGGGTATTATGCGATAAATTATGCGATTTATTCAGGGCTAATTAACATTGTTATACCAGGTTTCAAAGCAGAAAAATCACTTAAATGTTATTAAACAGGCAATTTGAATGTAAAAGAATAATAAAAAATTTGTCCAATTACCTTGACCCTGAGAAAGAAACAAATAGAAAGAAAGAAAAAGGACTCTTTGTTTCATATTAAATGACGCCGTTAAACCGCTGATCACACTGCTTGTCTCTGAAATCAAAATGGCTACCCAGATACCTCGATCGAAGGTTTCAAATGTCAATAGGCTTTCTTTAGTGGTAAATCACCTTAATAACATTAAGATTGGGAAAATGTTTCATTAAAGTTAGAATTTATTGTTTACTTTACTTGAATATAGCATTTCTTTACGAATTACGCGATTTTCCTCAAATTGTGCGATTGGATGCGATTTGAGGTCAATAGACCTTTTTAACGATACGGCGGCCATATTGAATTAATTCGATTTAAGGAGTATTATAGGATGCCCAGGGGGGATGAGCACATTTCGTTTGTATTTTCGGGCGCTTTTCGGGACATTTTTTCTTAAAGTTTTCTTAGAATAAGATTGTAATGGGAAAAAAGATCCTTCTGCCGTGTTTGGATGTAATCAGTTCTAGTTTAGTATTAGAAATATGGTCTTTCACTATATATTTCTCTGGAAAAAGGCGATCATTATTACATCCAAACAAGGCACAAGGATCTTTTTTCCAATGACAATCTTATTCTAAGAAAACTTTACGAAAAAATGTCCCGAAAAGCGCTCGAAAATACAAACGAAATGTGCTCATGCCCCCTGGGCATCCTATAATACTCCTTAAATCGAATTAATTCAATATGGCCGCCGTATCGCACCCGCCATCGCGTAATTATCAGATGGCCTGTTATTCGCGCAGCAATTGGGATTTAAAAATATTATCTTTTTGCTAATTTCATAAGCTTGATGTTTTGCCTTAGTTATTAAGAAGAATTAAAATTACTATTTCAATCCTACACGTAAGGCTGAAAGATGTTGCACTTTATTCATAACCGGTATTAAATGATAGCGATTCAGTAATAAGAAATTTTGTCCTGGGAAGGCAGGCTTATTTATACTCTTCCTGATAATTTAAAAAATTGTTGCAGCTGATTGTTGTTTTAATTAGTTTCTTAAGGCCCTTGAAAGAATATCAATTCCTGATTGAGCAGCTGTCCTGTATGAGCCCCTGGTTGTACTGCCAGACAAGAAATGTGTAGTAGTCTTTTACGTCTAATAATTTTTTTACTTGACCTAAACCTGCAAAAAGTTGCAAATTAAAGTTATCTTAAATAGTGAAAAGAAGAAATTGAAATATTTTAAAAGTTTAGATTCCCCACATGTCAAACTCGCAGAGTTATTCTGTGTGAAAGTGTTCACTTTATACATTTTATCAGTAATTCTATTACTTTGTATTCTTTTGCTAGGTTTAATCTTTTAGTAGTTCCCGTTTATATTTATTTTTCTTTATTATATTGTTGTTGTATTGTTGATGGATTTGAGTTTCAAATAAATTGCTTCGGAAAATCCTTAAATCCTTCTAGTTCCTGCTAGTTTACCGCCCCGTCCTGTTACATGTGTTTTAGAGCAAAAAAATAGTGTGATTGGTGAATAAATCACACTGCTGAGAGCCAATCATATAGCAGCGATCACCAGTGATTTCAAAATGGATATAATTAAGTCTACAATCGTTACTTGAGTTTATATATTTCCTAGCATGCACTAGGGGCTACGTCAAAATGGTGCAAAGCATAATGGGATTTGTTGATAGTAAAAAAAGTCGTTCTTGAATGTGACTGCCCGTTGACTTGATGACCTTTGATGTGACTGTGAAGGGACGTGTGACCTTGAATGTGATCGAGATGTTAGTGGAATGTGATTGATAATTTTCATAGAATGGAAACTCTCAACGGACACTCTCGTAAGGGGACTGCTCAACTTACGGCCGCCTTCACAAACCCCTGTTTCAACTCCCACACAAACTCCTGTAAGGGGACATCCGAAATGAAATGGCATTTCTTTTCCTTTCTATAGTTTGTCAGTGCCACCATGCTGTTAACATCGTTTAGAAGGTTTTTTGTCACCCGAGCTCTTTTTGACACCATGCCAAAACGTTCCTTGATTTCAAAAACGAAGGAAGTGGAACTCGAGATTGAGGGCCTTAAATTTGTGAGGTTAAACCCAGCTCAGACACAGCCAAAAGTTTCATCTGCATTGGCTGGCAAGCCGTTTCTGCCTGGTTCTACCGGTAGGGGTTTCCCGGAAGTGTTATCACCGCCAACAGAAACGTTTCCGCACGCCGTCAAAATCAAAGACCCTCATCTCCACCCCTTCAGTAAACTCGTTGACGGTTGCAGAAGATATATTACCGATAATCTTTATCGTTATGGCGCGGTGTTGCTTAGGAACCTCCCTCTGAAAACGACCAATGACTTTGCAAGCCTGTGTCAAGGGCTCGGTTTCCAGGCTATGAGATATGAAGCTGGCACGGTGGAGAGAAAGAGAGTCGATGACTCTGACACATACACAGCCACTGATGAGCCTCCGGAGGTCGTGATCGATTTTCACAATGAAATGGCCTACAGTCCTGCATATGCAGCAAAGGTAACTTAGAACTTTTCAATTTTTCGTAGAGAATTATAATTATAAAATTGTGCATTAACATGTTCATTGATTATGCTCCTTTCTGCACGACTTACAAACTCTTTAGGCAGGCTGACACCCTTGAATGTGGGTTGTTCTCTTACATGTTGGTCAAAAAATTGGTGGTCTGCGAGCAGGTTCACTTGTGTGACTTCGGGATATTTTTCTACGGCAGAGTCGCCAGCGGGAGCAGGCAAAGCAGTTGGGACTCAGTTGTCCCTTTCGTAAAAGGTCGCTACACTTAAAACATTTTTTACCTGTTACTGAGAGTGTTTCTATTAGAAAAAAGTTCATTGTTTTAGAAAATAACATTTCCCAGAACAGCAGTTGACCCTAGCCCTTTCCATAACATTTCAGGGGCACCCAACGACTGTTTTCTGTAAAATATCTGTTCGAAAAAGCAAATATTGCCTAGAATTTCCTACACTTGAGAACGGCTAAGAAATTCTAGATGACAGTTCCATTCATGTACAATCAGTATTGAAGCTTATCTAATAAATTCCCTACGATTTTCTGACGTTTAATTTTTCATATTTCACTCCCCAGGTAAGGCTATTTTTCGCAGAAAAAGGAAACCTAAAACTTTCGGATTCAAAAATGTTCATAGAGAGAGGAATCAGAAAAATTCTCACTTTCGTTTAATGGTAAATTGCATCTAAAATGTTCGGGAAAATCATCCTGAAGCCCTTGTAATTTCGAAAAGGCTCAAGTTGCCCTAGGATGACCCAACAGATACAATTTTCATAGCGCGCCTTAGAATGCATTTCAGAGTCTACACATCTAAAAGTACTCTAGGTAGCCTCAAAAGTGTTCTTAACGTATTTAGGGGTAAATCGTCGTTGGGTGCCCCTGACATTTTAGCGTAAATTCAAGTTGGGCTTCTACGTCGTTCTTTCTAAGACTATTCAAAAACGTATTATTTGCCTGTTTAATCCAGTGAATATATTACATCTATCATGACTAACGGCTTGAAAGTGAAGAATGATCATCGCAGTAAATTTTCCAATTTAAGAAATTGGAAAGAAGAAGCCTGAAAAAATCAGGGCTTCAACGGGATTCGAACCCATGACCTCCACGTTACCGGTGCGTTGCTCTACCAACTGAGCTATGAAGCCACACATTGGGAGCGAGGTCAATATATTTATTGAGTTCATATCTCCCGTGAGGAGTGAAATGATGTAAAGTATATAAGAAATAATTCATTTTTGAACTGCGGGTGTAGATGAAAGTGAAGAATGATCATCGCAGTAAATTTTCCAATTTAAGAAATTGGAAAGAAGAAGCCTGATTTTTACATCACTAACGGCTTGGTTACCAATAGTGGCCTCGACCGTTCACGATCGAGGGAAATAGGCGCCGGCAAAGCATAAGTTAGCCTGCTCGTAGGCTAAAAGGTTGGTTGATGCTAAATCCTCTTTGTCACTATTCTCCTTTGATTGATTTTAACTTTTATCAACTGGTCAGGTATTTCCAGGGGTGACTTCTTCCGGCCCTAGAGGTTTGCAACCGCTGCAAAATATTGATTGAGAACAAGAAATTGCTGCAACGAATATGCTGATTTCCTTCAAAGCTCTTTTTGAAGAAGAGCCAGTGGACAGAGAAGATCGCAATGCTCGCCTCATCATAAGTTAGCGACCTCTCAGTCGGTCATTTATCTGATATCAGCACGCAGCGTCCTTTATAATAAAGGAAATAAAATAAACAAAAAGTTAAAAAGCGTAGCAGGTACATGTAAGAGGAGACCAATTTATGTTCTCCTTGCGGTACTCGCGGCTCGGACACCAACATGGAAGGTGCCACTGTCCATTCATGTTCAACATTAATTAGCCTTTGTACTGCAACCGTTATGTCCCTGAGATCGTTCCCAAGTGTGCGATACATACTCATTACCCGTTGTCTCTGTTCATTGTAGGTTCTGTTCTTTTGTCACCAAGAACCAGGGGAATATTGTGGAGGTGAGACGCCGCTTGTTAAAGGAGCCGACATTCTTTCTCACCTGGATCCGAAAATTGTTCAAACTTTTGATAAGAAGAGGGTCTGCTACGTGCGTTGTGCTCCTTCGAAAGAAACTGGTCTGTACCTCCCATGGCAAGATACATTTATGACAGAAGATCCTAAGGTATACAGTAAAAATCTCACAGGCGTAGTTTTCAGGTCCTTGAACTGAGGAACGATAAACCATATCACCTTTCCCGGGTATAAAGGTGATGTTACAAGGGAGGATTCGAAACGACGATTTTTTGCGCAACGCTGCGTAGCAACGTTGGAGCAATGTTGGAACATTCGCAACATTGTCGCAACAAGGTTGAAAACATCACCTTAATGAACCTATTTACTCCGGCCAGTTGGCTTGCCAGCTCAGTTGGCTAGAGCGCTGCACCGGTTTTGCGGGGCTCGGATCCCGGAAAACCTGAATTTCTTCAGGATTTATTAAGCGCAACTGCTAAAGTTGCGTATTTCACTGTAATGGTCTTTTCCGTTTTTAA
>OZ037780.1:29934307-29951807 GCA_964035525.1 Porites cylindrica
AATTTCACTGCCTGCTGCGAACAAAATAAAGGAGTGGGAGAATAAAGGTGGCGGAAAGATGAAGGAAATTGAGCCCCTAGGCTTTAACTTGTTTACTTCCGGATAAAAAAAGATAATCCTTTGCCGTTTCACTTTCGCCAATCGTGGCCTAATGGCCTGTTTAAGTGGAGGTGGAGTACCTCAGGTAGGTGAGGATACCTTCTTACGTGGGGTAACCCTCATGTCCGTATAATCTCTCATATGGTCACCCAACCCATAATGTTAACGTGATCAAATTAAAATGGGAGATTATATGGCCAGGCGGGTTGCCTCACCTACTTGGGGTCCCCCACCTATATGTAAACAGGCCCTAAGACATTTATGAATGGTAACAAAAATTGAAAACCCACGCTTTATATTTACTAATCCAGAACGAAGATAATTTTAAAAAGAACGTTGAATCTGTGGTAATCATTATTAGTGCTAGTAGTGAGACCTTCCTAAAATACGGGCTAGACTTGAGCGTACACATTGTAGAGGAGTTTTGTACTATAGAGGTATGAATTCCGTGGACTATTTGTTGTTTATATTGTATATATGAACTCTCTGATTGTCTGTCTGGGATCACCAGAACTATCCATAATAGAGATGTGCCTACGTTATGGAAGTAGAGGTTTGACAGTTCACCAAATTCTTAATTTGAGAATTTTGTGATAGCCAATGTAAGCCAATCATGTCCACTCTCTTGCAACTTCAGCCATGCATTGGAGTATTCGTGCTTGAAATTATTTTACGTACAATTAGTACTTCTAACACGGCACCACAAAGTCTCCCAAACTGCCTTATTAGGCTTCGGACTTTTAAATTAGACCTAAGGCGTGGGGCCTTTTGTAGCCTATTGTAAGAATATACCTGGAAACACTAAATCATGTTAGAAAATTTGGAAAAATTTTCACAAGTCACATCTTATGTTAACAGACTTGCCTATGATAAAGTTTACTACAAATCACGATAAAGTTATAATTATTAAAAATTACGACAGCTTTGCTTATTACAAAATTACGACCAAGTTTTTAAATTATAACAAATACCCTATATGTTGTTAGAGGTATTACTAATTTGAGAAAAAATTATAACAGCCATTACAAACTACGACAAATATTAACTCAAGACCTTTATCTTATAATAAGGGGCAACACAACTTTGGCACAATTGAAACCCAACCTTTATTCAATTTATTGATTACTTCTCTCGTATCAAATCACAAGTTGAAGAGATACACATCCAACATCTAAGTTCTTCGTATGTGCTGAAGGTCTCATATCCTGTTATCGTTCTTCGTTGACGGTAGGTGCATCACTTCATTTCTTACCCTGCGAAAAAACACTAAACATTATTTCTTTCAAATGCCGCGATTTTGTTTTTATTACACATTTTTCCTCCATGGTTCTGATATTACGTAATAACATGTACAGTTATAAGGGCGGGCTTCTCGCCTGATATACAGCTAATTCAAGAAAGGTTGTCGGAAAAAATGTGCAGGCGACAATCCTGAAAGGTAATATGGGATATGAGCAATACACTGTTCCTGACACTGTAGCTGTCGAATCTACTTTTGTTGCTTTCCTTTACCACTCGCAAACATATGTCCATGCCATTCTTTCAAATTTCTTTGAAGAACAGTGAACTCAAAACCACCCACAATACCTTTCGGGATTGTCGCGTGCACTTTTGTTGACAACCTTTCTCAAAATAGCTGTATACAAGTAAATGTAATCAAATTTAAATTGCAAGCCAGTTACAGCCAGCTTTCTCTCTAAGAGAGTCAGGACCACAGTTAGTCAGTCAGTCAGCCAAACAATTAATCAATCAATCAATCAATCAATCAATCCATCAACCAATCAATCAATCAATCAATCAACTAATCAATCAATCAATATACAGTCAAAACCTCGATCATCCGGATGTCCTAACCGGACTTTCCGGTCTCCGAGATATTTACTCGAGACCCGCCGAGTTCGGTGTCCGATGTCCGCACCTCCGCACTTCCTTTCTCACCCAATAAATTAACAAAAAAATTTAAAAAGTTTAAAAACTAGCACCAAAAACTGTACCAGAAAATTGTGTATTTTATCTCTTGACTTATTTCATTTCTTTAAAATATTACTTACAGAAGAGTAGGCACAACATGTTCCTTCAGAGCAAGATCCTTTAGAGCCAATGAAATTAGGTGTTATAAAGCACTTCGGCATACAATATGACCCAATCGGACACTCACCGCGCTTTGGAAACTGAGAAAAATACGGATCTGTGTCACGTTTTGTTAAATTCTTTTTTTCCTTTACCTTTTTTTGGCTTCTAAAAGGGGTAACTCAGGATGATATTTTCTTAAAAATTCATCCGCTACCACTCTACCTAAAGTGTAAGTAGGTTCCTTTGGCTTTTAATAATATTTATTAGAAATTCTATCGGGTATATTATGACTTGAAAACTGAGCTGGACGTTAACTCGTTTATTCAAGAGGAACGCAATGAAAGAATAACTCGAGAGTGGTTGGAGGAAAATTAGCCACCACAAAGGTGACAAACACCATGTTCAAAATCAAAAACAAGCCTGAGGACTGTAGACGCCATTACCTCACTGTCTATAACGTCATTGGTCTTCAGCAACTGCTTCATCTTGTTGGAGGAAGTGCAAGTGATTGACAGCAAAGTAACTAAGGTTACAAACCGCATTTTCATGGCTGAATATCAAAGGAAACAAATAATTGTTATGGCTTTAAGTAAAAAAAGCGTGGCATGTTTACATTTACCAGAATTGTTTTTTCCGTTTGGAGGGGTAGAACACCTACTCCTGCTGACTGATTAGTAGTTTTGTTTGAAGAGCTAATCCAGCGTTTTATGACAAAGAACAAGAAGGAAAACCGAAGAAAAGTAATTAAATTTCGAGCATTATTCACGTCATGCGGGATGTGCTAATAACCATTTCACGACTATGAAATGAAAGTTACATATGAAAAAAAAAAGTTTTGCATGGATAAAGTTCACATATAATTTTCATTTACACGTGCTATGAATCATGAGTATACCTTCATGATGCTGTCATTTTTCGCTGATTTTCATGGTATCTAAACCCTCAAATATAATATACATAGTACCAACGGCTCTTGCTAGATAGGCTGAATGACTGTGGTATTGAAAATTATTTTTTCTGCAAGATTGCCAATGTCATTCCTGCAGGAAATAAAAACAACTTGTAGGGGATTTCACGACTAACGATATGCATTGTTGGCTTTTGATATTGAAGCCGCTTTGTACAAGACCGCCCGGGATACATATTTGCCCTTTGACTTGTTAAAAACTAAGAATCAAGAAGAAATTGTTTCTAAAAAATAAGGATACGACTATCCTCTCCTCGGATGAAAAAGATTCAAAAATTAAATCCAAGCTGTAAAAGGACAAAGCAGAATATTTCTCACGACACAAAATTAAACAATACAATCTGAGGTTCGTGGTAATATTACTGTTTTTAACCTTACAGGACCCTCCGATTTAAAATTAGTTTAGCTTTGCGGTGTTCTCCAGCTCTTAAATAAAGCGATGTATTTACCATTTTAAAGTTTAGTTTACAATAAGATAGTTGTAAAATCATGACATGCTGAATTAGAATATATGTATAAAGGTCTATTATTGTAACTGTTTACCCATCTTAGGTAACCTGTTTCTTGTCCATTCGTTCTAGTTTTTTATTCAACATTTAATTGTAACTAACCTGGGTAAAGTAGATAATCCAAGCTCTTGAAAGTTCAACAATTTTAGCACACGGGGATAGGATATATAACATGGTGGTTGTCGTATACAGGAATGCTATTGGTCAGTTTGTAAACAATACAGGGTATGATCTGACAGGTGTTAGTAGTAGTTTTTCCATTAAAGACAAATCCACCTAAACTGGCATTTTAAATTTGTTGTCTCCATAGTCGCTAGAAACTTTAAAACAAGCATGCCTTAGGAAATAAGACATTTTCAATAAGCCAAGGTGAAAAAAATAATAAAAAATAAAAATAAATGAATTAAAAAAATAAAATAAAAAGAAGTTTTACAATGGGTCCCTTTTTGCACTTACTACAGTAATTATATCGAACGAGATGAAAGTGTAACAAGAGATAGATGGTATCATGGTAATACGAAAAGAAAAAAAGACATTGGACAGTTTTCTTGCGCTAAAGTGGCTCTTTTCATAATGTAGCATTCCTTTTTATTTGCCAGTAAAGTTTCTTGTACTGACAGTTGATACATTTGGTTAAATGAAAAATAACAGCAGAGGTAAGCAGAGTAACAACAAAAATTTATGCTGATTACACTCAGTGATAAAATGATAAAATTTCTAATACTTTATAACTTGTTTTCGCCACTGCGATATTCTCGCTAAAACTAGGGAAAAAATGACGACGGCTACCACGTTTGTCCGCCAATTCACCGGCGAAAAATGTCTGCGCATGCTCTACTAAAAATGACACGTGATCTGTTTCGGGGCAATGTCATTGGCTCTGAGGCAAAAATGCCGGTTGAGATGAAAAAAATAATGGCTGTTTTTTTGACAGTGATAGCGTTGTGGTTTTCTTGCCATAGTAAAAGATCAAAAAACATTTTGGTGAAAGTTTTGAGTAGAATGTTTTCTCTAGAAAATGTAGCGCTTTGGAAACGGCGGACAAACCCAGTGGTGGTTATTTGTCGGAGATATTGGCTTTGCAATCGCCGGCATGGGTGCGAAAGGCATGCCAAAAAGGTGGGTAATTTTGACTTTCTATGCTTACTGTTAGTTTCGTGCACATCGGTACAACAGGAAATTGTAAAGAAGTGAAAGAAAAATTATTGGGCTTTGTTATGTATATAAATTAGCTTGTACCGTTGTTCACGGAAGCGACAGTTGTGTTAAACGTGTGGACCGTTTTTGTACCAAATATCGACTTGCATCTTTGAAGTTCAGGGACCCTCTGGAGGTCTAGTTCAGTGTATCCTCAAAGTGCTCAGGTTAAAGTTTCTCGTCCCACAGTCCAACACAAGAGAAAATTGAAAGGTACAGCTGGTGGAGGGCCATTTGAGCGACAGAATAATAATTATTATAATTATAAATAGGAAGACCGCTAAATCTAAATCAGCGCGTTTTCTCTTTAGAATGGGTCTAAACATCACACAGATAGTAGACAAGTGATTGGGACCAGGCAGTGTTTATTTACATTCCACAGTGCAATAAACCACTAGACTATTAACAATTCAACGTAAACGATAAGAAAGAGGATACTACAGCCCAAACCCAGAGATGAGATAGGCGTGAGGTGTTAGTGAGCGTGAGAGTGGTGTGGATTATGACGGAGGATGGCTTTACAAAGCATGTTAGCTGAGTGAAGGCGAACGGTTAGAGGCATGGTTAAATAGATTAAAATGGTGTCAGAGCGCCAATCGCCGAGAGCTTTAATTAGTTCAATGGGTACCCCTGAGTGATAGGCGAAAGAAGCACCTCCTCTGCGAAAAGAATGCCCCGCGTAAAGCTTTGGATCAAAACCGAGCGACGCAAGATGACGGCGCAGTACCAAAACAAAGGAATTATACGTGAAAACCTTAGCGGCCTGGCGCTCGTCTAACCAGTTAAATGCCTGCGAATCGGTTGTGGAGACAGTAGCTGTAAAACGAAAAGCATTAATGACAGCGGCCGTCGGACATAGCTTAGAGCGAGGGATGCAAGGCAGTGGGATTTCCACTATCCGTTCACGAAATTGGATAGTCTTACTCCAACGAATAGTGATCAGGGTACCCCAGGGGAATATTTTGAAATCTGCCTTAGTCAGTTGTTTACGCGGGTCAAATAAATGAGGGGCCATAGGCAAAAGGTACGATTTGCGGAACATACCATAGAAAGCCACCAGACAGGTGGCCCAGAACGAGGCGTCGGTGCTATTTGCCAAATTAAGTCGATCATGGAGCTGAGAAAGCATAGCGGGCGTAATTGGTTGTTTTTGATTTACTGTTAATCCTTTTTGTCTATTAATGCCGGTGAGCAGGGTCCTCAGTGGCCAGTTGTCAAGCAGCGGGTTAGGCAGGCCAAATTCCTTGTGGAGGATGCCGATGATGTTTAGGTAGCTTCGAACTGTGGCAGCTTTTAAACTTCTGGCCAATTAAGGCCGCGTAATGCAGCAGATGTGTAGGCTGAACGGGGACCGGGCTGTAACCCATATAGTGGCAGAAACGCAGATAGGTGTCGCGATGGGTCTGGTAAGTCGCTTTCGTAGATTCTGCAAAGAGCTGAGCACGATACTTAGAAACTTCCTGTTGCAATTGAAAAGCCAACCGAGGGTCGCGTGCACCTAAAAAATATAAGAGAGCGGCTGTAAGGGGACATATGATCCGTCAAGACCGTGTTGTCAACAACCCCGGGCGCAAAACGCGCTTGCAGGAAGGAATAAAAAACGAGGAGGTGACCCCGCTCGTGAAGCCGAGATATAGCGTCCGCAGTGGTGTTACGAAACCCTTCGAGATAAGTAGCGGTAAGGTGAAAATTGTACATAGCAGAAAGCCAGAAGAGTTCACGTAACTCCTGCATGATCACTTCGTTGCCTGTGGTGCCCTTGTTGATAATCTGGACGGCGGCCTGATTGTCACTATAAATAATTACGCGATGATTTGCCCACACGTGTCCCCAGCGCTTGGCAGCTAGAACAATAGCTAGGGTTTCTTTGTGATTAATATGTAGCTGGGACCATGTTGGGTTGTCGAGGGGAAAGTGAAAATGGAACCAATCACCCCGAAAATAGCCTCCCGCCGCGAGAGAGCACGAATCAGTCATAACATCGACTGTGGGTCGGTCCTCTAAGAAAAACTGCTTTCCGTTGAATACGCGCAGAAATTTTTCCCACCAGGAAATGTCGCAGTAAAAGGAAGGCTTAGCCCCTGGTGAAAGGGAGTTCATGGTAGTAAGCACTCTGCGGAGAAAAGTGTGTCCGCCGTAAACGACTCTGCACGCCCAATTTAGTTTGCCCGCCAGCCGCTGCAGTTGGTTTTTGGTAGCGCGGCGTTTATGCATGAAGCTAGATACAAGAGCTTGACATTCGCGGAGTTTTTCTTGTGGGAGCGTCATAGTGCAAGCAACTGTGTCGAGTTCGACGCCTAGAAACGTTAGCTGGCGTGTTGGCGGCACGAGTTTGTGCTGGCTGATGGTGAAACCCAAATCCGTTAGCAACTGTAGTAACACTTCGTACGCGCGAGCACATTCCGCCTGCGTGGCACCGATAACAAGAAAATCGTCAAGGTACACGATGACATGCAGAAATCCTCTCTTAGCCATCATACGCCGTACAGCCTGTGTCAAGCGATGGAAGATTTCTGGGGAACTTTTAGCACCAAATGGAAGACGAGTGTCGTAAAAATAAGTGTCGAAGTCGTCTCCCGAAAAACGCCACTTGCAACCAGTCGCCTGATAATTTGCAAGGTGAATAGGCACTGACCGGTAAGCATGTTTGAGATCGATTTTGGCCATAAAATAATTGGGTTTTAGAAGTTTAATAGCGTCATCTAACGTTTGAAATTTGAAGGAACGAGTGCTGATAAAATCATTAACCGCGTGGCCATGCGGTCGCGAACAGTCATGAATGAGACGCACCTCGGTGGAATTCGGTTTTGGAATAGCTCCTAAAGCGCTAACCACAGTAGGTTTAGTAGCAGAAATAACATAATTGCCTTGCTGAATTTCGTCCCGAATGGTTTTTTCCACCAGCGGGCGGATAGCGGGGTTAGTAGCCGATTTATAATTGCGCATGTTGACATCGGTAAATTGCGTATTGATATTTGCCATTTGGAAGCCGTTAATAATGCCATCTGCCAAAAAAGTTTCGTCCTCGTCGCCCGCGAGTTCGCATTGCCAAGTTTTTGCGTTTAGCGGTGAATTAATGAGCGGTAGTCAATTTTGCGGAGCCGGTTTATTTTGCTGTTGCGTCGAAGTACTTTGCTGAGTAGAGTGGATGTAGCCCGGATGGTTGAGGCCGCAAGCTTTACCGCCCGTAGCGCGGCGATTGCACACATGTTCGTACGCACAATTTTGCAAACTACAACCCCTTCAACTATTAAAGTTACGACAGATAGTGCGCCCATCGTTAGTGGTGGCTATGAATCCCGGGATGAACTGAGTGCTGGGGTTAGCGGTGCGGTTAGGTGACCTAGGAACATGGGAGAGTTTATAAATGGGCTCTAAAATAACTGTGTGGAGGTGATTCGAATCAAAACTCCACGGATAATGATATGCTACCTGTAAGAGGCGAAATTCATCGTCATACTTAAGGACCGAGGCCCAATGGTACCGGTTGGAGAGTTCCATCACCTTAATAGTATATGCTAAATAATTCTGGATCTCGGCTTGCGAGTTTAGTTTCCTACTTGCTAACAAGTTATAAAAAATTCTGGTATTGCTAATCACCCACTGGGACATGGTGATTTGTTCTAAACGGGGCTTTTTAGGCCCATAGGATACAACTAATTTGGTGTTTCCACCATCTGCTATTGTTCGCTCCTCATCTTTAGGGACAATATTGTCAACAAAGTCTACAATCCTTAAGGCTTTCTCACCGGTGTGTGGTTGCGCTGGCCTCAGAAACATCTCCGACGCTCGTGATTCCAGCCAGCAGTTTGAAAGAATCGGGGCCGGTTGGGAGCCTGCAGGAACAGTATGGAAATCACCATGCAGCTGGCCTTGCATGCTCCATAAAGATTGGGCTTGGTCTGCAGCACTGCTCGAGCTGGGATTTATATTGAGGAGACTATCCAATGGCGTTGGTAAGGCGTCCTTGGGAAGGAGTGTACGTAGATCTTTCACGTTGGACGGGCCATGAGGCAACTCGTGTTCCGGCCGGCCGGTCGTCACGTCGCCGGCAGCCAATTTTGCCCGTTTGTCGGCCACCCGTTTCTGGAGAAAAGCTATTCGAGTCTGTTTCTCTCGTCGTTCTTCTTCAAGGTCTAATTCTGCCAGCTCCCTCTCCAGATCTCTGATCTGCTCGTCTTCGTCCGGACTAGCGATTGTGGCGGATTTTTTGTGTTTCGGAGAACTGAGCTCCTCGCCTTCGCAGTACTTGCTCGGAATTCCCCATGCGTGTCAGTGAGAGGGGTTCCGCAGCCTGAACATTTGGAAACTCTTTTCTCCGAAGGTGATTCTTGTGACATGATCAAAGCGAAAATACAAGCTATTTAAAAATGCTATAATTGCTGTTGCTAGTAAAGCGTAGGTTCAAATGAACTCAAATAGCTATACATCTAATACGACACGTGCTAGGTTGGGCAATCCCCTGTGACTTACTAGCGTGGACTATTTTGATTGGTTCTAATAAAGTCTTGTGATATACAATGAAAGTTGCTCAATATGAAAATACGGACTATAAACCCTTCCTGCCCCCAACCAGGGCCTCTCTGCTACCGATGTCTAGATTTATATTAATAGGATTAATATTCACGTCAAATGGGACACGATTTTGATCGATCGAAAGTGAAAAAATAGTATTTTCTCTAGAGACCGTACATGAATTATGCGTGCAAAAAGTTTGTTTTTTTAACTGAGAACAAAAATGGCCCTATCATGTTTGGCACCTTATATTACAGTTTAAACTATTTCCTGAATGTTTGCTGGAAGTTATTCTGTACTTGTACTTAGACATCTTGTTTAATCAGCCATGACATTAATGTTTTCAGGTGGATTGTTCCATAATAATTTGCCCCTCTGCATTTCATTGAGAATTCTTTGGCTGTTAATCTATGTATACATGTATGTTGTACATAGTTAATTTTGTATCTCAGCACATCTATTATTTTTTCTTTTATTTTTAGCATACATTGCCATACACACACAAAAAAAACAGAAAATTATAAATTAACTGCAATAAAAAATTGACTACAACATTAGAATAAAATTTTATATTAGACGCTGATCAGGTATATTTGTGATGATTATGTAAAGTCTTATTTTTTTGTGAAATAATCTTGAAAAATAGCAGGTAATGTTCCAAAGAAGTATAAAAGTGTAATGAGATCTACATGTAATGATTCAATAAAAATGTTTTGGCTTTTCATAAACTGAGAATTGTCTAAAATAAAAAGGCAGAGCTGTCATTAAGGGCCGTAACCCATAACACCTGTTACAGCTGAGCTCACTTGATGTTAAATTTAAATTTTTGGGACCTGTGTTGGGTGAATCTTCATTTGCTATGGCTGTTTCAAAACTTAATGACAGCCCTGAAAAGGGATGGTTATATCTCTGTAGAGCAATCCTTGGAGTTTTTTTTTTTACACCAACATACTTGCCCTCTTTGGTACCTGTACTGTTTATTTATTAATATTGTGATTGAGTACTTTTTAAGTTTTATAATATATATACGCATAATCAGTTCTTGTTTTGCCAAAAAATGCTTTCCAAAATATGGGTTTTCTTATTTAAGATGTCAGCTAGAGCCAAAAATTGGCACATGATGCTTGTTAGTTTCAGCCGATGAGAAATTTGGTACATCAAGTACAAACTTGTCCATTTTTCAATTCCAAACCTTTGTCAAATTCATGCTTGCATGATTTATGCATGCACAGCAAAAATTGACATCGTTTCATTTTCTTCAACAGCAGACCTATTTACATAACTTAAAAAAGGGTAAGAAAATGCATGTAACTTAAAAAAAATGTACATTTCCTTTCGTTAAGTTCCATCATGAGGTCACATAGTATTACATCTTTCTGTTTGTTGACTGTTGGATTTCCTTTTGTACATGTATCAAATTCATCCATGAGCTGGCTCACAGGAGGCATTGACTATGATTGATACGAGTGCAGACCCTTCAAAGTATTATTGTACACTGTAGCATCCCATCAACACTGTAGCCAGTTTCAAATAATAAGTTGTTTCAAATACCATCTGGAATATTAAGATAAAAAGAACTGCTGGCAAATGAAATTAAGCACCACTTTATGGACAGCTCATTATTACAGACAGTTTCCTTTGTCCACAGAGAACCCAAACGCTGTATTAGCTAATAAAATTATTATTTAATAATAATTTAGATGTACATGTAGTAACAATGTATTAGCTTATAAGATAGTTATCTTGAGGTGTAACCGTCGCATGCGACTCGCTTGACAAGCAAGCATTTGATACTGGCAATGTTAACCATCTCTGATTCAAATCCCTTGTAAAACAAATCATAAAGAAACAGGAACACAACACAGGTTATTACATCTTATGTTATTAGCTACTACAGCATAAATGCATCTTAGAATTATTTCATTGACTAATACAGCATTCGAGTTCACTGTGTCCAGTCTTTGGGCCATAGCAAAAGGGGACTGCTCTACAATGTAAACTGTAGCTGTAATCAAAATACCAAGCTTTTCAGCATAAAACAACCAAATCTAAATCTAATGTAAAATCAGGTGAAAAAGTCGGCAAAAGGCGATTTGTAGGTTTTTTGATTAAGGGATAGGTAGCATAAATGATGGTCATGGACCGCTTGCGTGTGTATATCCAACAGTGTTTATTTACTGTGCAATATCAGGGCTGTCAAAAAGTTTTTAAGTCGCAGGCTCATAATAAAATAATAGTTGGCGGCTTTGGAACTCGCACCAAAGGCATTTGTTAGAGTCTCAGTAATGTCCCAGACCTTCCACGACATTGCACCGTTCTAATGTTTCACAGATCTAATTACTGTTTAAATATGCATTCAATGTGATTCAAACCTGGGAAACAGACGCTTTGCAATTTTATTCGATGGTACTTATTTTTTGTTAGATCCTGTGGTAGGAGGAGATGAAAGTAGCCAGTGAAGGATGGCTAACTAGCCAGCGGTTTTGGCTGGCTACCTGCCTTTGTTGACAGCCCTGCACTATTCCCCAGAAACAGCAACTCTAAGAATACTTTCCAAAATGCTTTGTTGAAATATAGTTTTAATACTGACTGTTTTTTTTGTAGTGTACATATTTAGCTAAGACATCAGTACACTAAGAATGATCAAAACGCTCATAGTTAAAATTACTGTACTGTAATGCTTTACCTTCATAGTTTCATTGTTATTATTGTTTGTTTCTATTCCTACAAACTTCTCATCAGGTCTCCATGAATTTAATGTGATATATATTTGAAGGGGTTTTTGTTTCACCATGAAGTAGTTTTCACTTTGTTTTTTTGATATGAAGTTCAGTTTCTTCTTAGTTGTTGGCTAAGACAGTGTTGAAGTATCTGACATGTTAACATACTTTACTTTTCATTTCTCTTCAGAAAAGATTGATTGATCCTGAATCAAACAAAGTGCAGCCTCACAAACAAGATTTTTTTGACGAACAAATGTGTACTCAAGGAAAGCTTATGTCCCTGACATTGTCAATAAAATTTATTAATGGAAAGATCTGGGTTTTTTCTCCTTTGTAGCACTTTAGACTATATGCATCACTTTTTTAGCCTTTATGTACTAAAAAAATAAAATAAAATATAATCAGTATTTTTTCTAACTAACACTTAAATCAAAGTTCTCTTCTTTCAAATATAGTATTCCCCTAATTTTAAAAAATTCATTATCTTATTCAGATCAAGCACAGTAACCATTGAAAAGAAAAAAGAAAAAAAACTTTGCTCGGTCAAAGACGGCTTTAAAGTTTTGATATTAAAATTGCACCCGTTTGACAATGAAAAGAACAAGGCAGACACTACAGTTCATTTAGCTTATGTTCAAGCTTTTTTTTTTATAAATTAGAAAGTCTTGCTGGAGAAAACATAAGTTTGCTTTATCTTTTCGGTAAAAAAAAAATCATAAAATAACTTCCAGGTGTCTAAGCAATTTCAAAGGACCCATAGTGTCTTATTTCTCCGCTACATTGAGCTGTGGACAAAGGGAGTTCTTTCTAGTGATCCGGCTTTTATCAGAAATATTGTTGTCCTTCGTGATCGTGAAGAGTGATCGCTTAAACAAGTCCAAAGTTGAATCCTGTAAACCGGCCAAAACGCGAGCATCGCAGGGAACGGATCCCATAGGAATAGGCGAAAAAGGATAATAAAAAGTCTAGGCTATTCTAAAAATATCCGTATATGCATTTGCAACCCATATTAAGCTGCAATTAATCTTCTTACAAACGATGGAGGTATTGCGCCATTTTGAATTTGGCAAAGTCACGTGGTCGCGCGTCGACCAATCAGACATTTTTCGCCGGTGAATGTCCGCCACAATGACGCTGGTTTACGCGTGCGCACTAGTAAGTATGGTCAAAATCTTGTCTTCGTAGTTGTCCTTAGCCTCCCCGCAGACGTCCTTTGGGGTTCGTTCGTCACGCATTCATTTCTCCGTGTGGGAGAAATGAATGCGTGATGAAGAAACCCCAGAGGACGTCTGCGGGGAGGCTAAGTTGTCCTCGTCTTGAATTTAAAGGTCTCTAAAACTCGTAGTAGAACGACGACGGCTATCTTTTCCCGCCAAAATGACGCTGGTTCACGCTTGCACACTGGTAAGTATTGACAAAATGTCGTCCTCGTTGTTGTCCTCGTCTTAGAATTTAAAGGTCTCTAGTAGTAGTAGGCAAGCCAACCCGGTGCAATGGGGTCTTAAAAAAACAAAAAAACAAAAAAGCGTAGAGAAGGCAGAAAAAATTAACAATGACCATTTTCCTTCCATCTTTAGGTTCAAGGACTCGAATCTTCCTTTTGACAAATACCCATACCAAACCAACTACGATGAAGGCAGTGAAATTGAGCCTGTTGTCCTTGAAAATATAAGAGCCGTCACTTGGTCATGCGCTGTAGGTTTTCGCTGGAGAACCGGTGACGTTTTAGTGATTGACAATTTTGCTGCACAGCATGCGAGAATGAGCTTCACTGACCAGCGAAAAATTTTAGCCGTCTTGTCACGAAACTGAGTGCATTACCATCACATAACTTACTAAAAAACTCGGTCATGGCGACTAGGTCATTGATTTTCACAAGCGACAAGCAACTGAGGGGGAAGGGGGAATTTCGTACAATGAACTTCATCGTGGCTCTAGAGGTGGGGACTCTCAAATGAAAATGACGGAGATGCTTTTACGCTCGCTTAAGGGTAGAAATTCCAAATTTTGATCTCACTTAGCGTGTTCCGGACGGAAAGCCATGATTTCTACTCATTAAGTTTTCCCTAGGGTTGTGCGTCAAAGTGTCCATGGAATAACAAACAAGCGAATGTCTCCACACTGTGTCAGATTTTAGCTTCCTTTGGGGGGTCAAATAAGGCCTAAGCCATGGCCAGTTTGGTTTCCTTAAGGAGTTTAATTCTTAATTTCCAACCAGTATGCCCGTCGTTTTTGTATGGGAGTCCCTGCGACCTCGCTTTAAAAGAAACCAGTTCTTGAGGAAATTATTGTCTCTTTCAATTTTTAGCCTAACAAGAGGCAGCCATAAAATAAAGTATGAAAACATCGGTATCTTTGACCTAACCGAATGACACGGCCTGCTGCGAAGAATACAGATGACGGAGAGTTGAAGGAAATTGAGCTCTTGGGCTTGGCTTGGGCATGGAGATGGAATACCTCCGGTAGGTGAGGATACCCTCTCAGGTAGGGAGACCCTCCTGTCCGTATAATCTCTCATATGGTCACCCCACCCATAATGTTAACGTGATCAAATTAAATATGGCCAGGCGGGTTACCCATTTAAGCGGCGGGTTACCTCACCTACCTGGGATCCCCCACCTATATGTAAACGGGCCCTAAGACATTTATGAATGGTAACAAAAATTGAAAACCTACGCTTTACCTTTACTAATCAGGGACGAAGATAATTTTAAAAAGAACGTTGAATCTGTGGTAATCATTATTAGTGCTGGTAGTGAGACCTTCCTAATACGGGTTAGACTTAAGTGTACACATTGTAGAGGAGTTTTGTACTACAGAGGCATGAATTGCGTGGACTATTTGTTGTCTATATTGTATATATGAACTCTCTGATTTTGTCTTTGGGATCACCAGAGTCTCTTGCCAGAACTATCCATAATAGAGATGTGCTCACATTAGGGAGGTCAGGCCTGACTGGTCTCCAAATACTTAATTTGAGAACATTATGATAGGCAATGTAACAAAGACCTTACTAATTGCTAGAGGTATTAGAAATCAGTTACAGAAAAATTAATTATAACAGCTATTACAAACTACGAGAAATATTGACTCAAAATAAGTACACCTTGTCGTATAATAAGGGGCAACACAACTTTGGCACAATTGATGAAATCCAAACTTTATTCTATTGAACACTTGTTTTTCTAATTGTTTCCCATCTTAGTTTCAAACGGACGGCTTTGTTTCTTTCATATTTGTCCTTGGCTACCTCTTTATTCAATAACATTTAGTTGTAACTAACCTGGGATGATGTTGGTCATCGAAGCTCTTCAAAGACCTTCAATTATTTTAGCACACGAGACAGGATAAAAAGGAGATATAAAATAGGGTGCCGTGCTTGCAGGAATGCTATTGGTTCGTTTATAAACAAGACATGCCATTGGCCAAGGAGGACTTGAAATGAACTGCAAAGTTAAGCTTTTTGTTTCCATAGCGCGCCTCCGCAATAAATTAAGACATCTTCAATTAGCTAACTAAAGGTGAAAAAAAGTGTTTAAAAAAACGTTTTACAATGGGTATAACTTGATTTCCTTAGTTTTTTTGCACATACAGTACATATGTAAAAATGTTAGAGAGACAAATGGCATCCTGGTAACGAAAAAAAGAACATTGGACGGTTTTCTTGCGCTGAGGTGGCTTTTTCCATGAAATTTAGATCTTTTTACTGGTTAATAATATTAAGTGTTTTGTATGAATAGCTGACGCATTTGGTACACGAAATGAAAACAACCAGCAGAGGTAGTCTGATTGACACCAAACATTTTTTTCTGGTTTCATTGTGAATACTGGTCTTGTGTTTTAAACCTTATCAACTTCTTCCAACTCTTAAAGGTTTGTTTGTGCAATCAGATATGATCTGTCTAAAAGGAATTCTTGACGAATTTTCCATTTGGTATAATTACATCATTACTGTCAAAATACTCAGCCCGTTTCACCAATTCCTAAAGGATGGTTTTTATTGATTGGGATAGATTTCACTTCCTCCTGCCTTAAGGGCCACTTTTAAAACGAGGGAGTGTTATCCAAGCGCAACAGTTACCTTGGCATTCCCGCATATCTTCTTATTTTATGCGATGTGTTTACGTTTACAAGGGAGATAGGGTTACCCTGGCGCAAGGGTAACCCGCGTAGCATAGCTTCAGGGTCATCCTACCTGCCTCGATAACATTGCTATTCACATGCAGGAGACAGGGAAGACATTACACTGCTACCTTACCTGTGTGGTAGTGCAAGTACGTTGTATTTGACTCCCTATAGTGTAATCATATGCGGCTCAAAAGTGGTTGAGAAGGGGTAGTTTTTCATTCTCAATAAATTGCAATAGGCCATTGGCCAAGTTCCCCTGGGCCTCTGTATCAAAACGAGGTTAAGTGCTCAGCCTTTGATATGAAACTGATTTTCTATTCTCATGCAAATAAAACTCATTTTCACAACAAAGGTTGTGCACTTGGCCTCATTTTGAAAGTGAAGGTTTTCGGAACTCGAAAGTGGCCTATTTAACTCAGTGGTTGTTCTTGTCTTAAAATAAGGGGAGACTCGATCTTCCCGAAAGGGAAACCTTTTTCAGGCTTGAGGTGTATCAAAGTGTAGGAAATTCACGAGTTGAAGTATTAAAAGCAAAGAAATCACTAAAGTCATTTAAAAGAGTATTTAATTAAAATGCTTTGAAACATGCGCTTTATAGCCACAATCCTCGTCACAAATCTTGAAACACTTCTGTGATTTTCCCCTCCCAATGTTGATTTGGGTTTGCAGTCAGTTCAGAGCTCCAAAATACGCTCGGCTCAACATTGGGAAAGAAGAGGGGGCGCATTTGAGTGAGAAAAAAGGTGTGAAGAGTGAATGTAAGAAATTTGGAAAAAATTCACGACAAATGGCTTCTGTTTCCACGGTTTGTGACGAGTATTGCAGTTCCGTAGTAATTTATGAAACGTTACACGAAAATGACAAGCGAATTAATTGTCATTATTTTAAAAGTAGGTATGTTGAAAGGGGTACCAGTTTTCAATGGAAGGTACCATAGGCGTACGGGCTATTTTTTGGCCCGGGAGGGGGGCGGGGGGGGGGGGGGGGTGGGTTTGGTGTAAACCATTTGCGCAAAAAATTCGTGCGAGTTGCCCAAATTTTTACAAAACAGTCGGACAGAAACTAGGGGCGATGCAACAACATAGGCCGTACTGGCATATGAAAATGGCTCGATACAGTTTTTCAGGGTCAATAACTGCCAAGTTTGAGCATAAACTACGTCGCCATAAACAAACATTTGGAAAAAGTGCCACCACAGTTGTATTAGATAAATATGAAAAGTTGTTGTGATTAGAGTTGCAATGACATCCGAGTTGTCATAGCAACGAAATGAAGCCATTACCTATTAT
>OZ037780.1:29956807-30089307 GCA_964035525.1 Porites cylindrica
ATCTGACAGGTATAGTAGTTTTTGCCATTAACTAGAGACAAATTTACCTACAGTGGCATTTTAAATTTGTTGTTTCCATAGTCGCTAGAAACTTAAAAACTAGCACGCCTCAAAAAATAAAACATTCTCAATTAGCCAAGGTGAAAAAAAAAAAAATAAATAAAATAAAATAAATGGATAAAATAAAAAAAATAAAAAGAAGTTTTACAGTGGGTACCTTTTTTGCACTTATGTAATTAAATCGAACGAGATGAAAGTGTAACGAGACAGTTTCCCTGGCATTTCCGAATTTCTCCTCATTTTAATGCCACGCGCGCGTTTTCAAAGCAGATGAGGTTACCCTGGCGCCAGGGTAATAAGCCGCCTAGCTTAGCCCTTTGGGGTCGGGTTGTTCAAAGCCTGGTTACGAATACCCCTGGGCCCAGTTGTTCGAAGGCCGATTAGCGCTTAACCCGGGGTTAAATTTAACCCGGGTTTCTTTTTCTTCTGTTCAAAAGCATTTTCTCGGATAATTTTCTGTGCTATTTTTAGAGCTTCCAATCATCAACTTGTAGACAAAAAGAACTAAAACTGAAATGCCTTTTAAGCTTTCATATCTGACTTCAAATCTAGCGCTAACCCTGGGTTATCTTAACCCAGCTTTGAACAACTCGGCCCTGAGGTTTAGTGCGAAATTTGAATTCAGGTATGAAAGCTTAAAAAGCACATTCCGTTCAATTCCTTTTGTTCATAATTTGATCATTGGATGCCTTAAAAATAAGAAAAATTAGCCGAGAAAATGTTTTTGCGGAAAAAAGGAAAAGAAAACCGGATTCAAATTTAACCACTGGTTAGCGATAATCGGCCTTCGAAGAACTGGGCCCAGGGTCATCCTACCTGCCTTATAAACTTAATTCCTTTCATTCGTTTTCTTGCCGTTTGGAGTAACTGGAGTAGGTTTACACACACTCAGGCTGCCCAACCATAGGGTGCAAGTATTTGGCCTTTAGTTATTAACAATCCTTCGCGGGCCTTACGGATGCTGTCCCTGTCTGAATTAATTAGTTGTAGCGGAATGAGTTCTATGTCCCTGATGTAATGTTCTGGAAGAGAGAAGTGGTCTGAAACGACGGTAGGATGATTTTGTTTCTCTGGTGTATTGCATATTACATTTATTGCACTGGATCATGTAAATGAGATTTGAAGATGAACAGGAGATGTGATATCGGATGTGTTGTTGTTCCTTGCTAGAGAAGAAGGTGTAAGACGTGGTTCTTTTTGTAATAAAAGGATACGTCTCACTAGGATGTCACGTAGTTTATTGCAGTGGCCGTAGGATATAAGAGGAGGAGAAGGAGGTGCTTCTTTGCATCGTTGTGAAGAATAAAGAAAGCGCTCTTTTAGAATTCAAATCTATACGTAACACAATACAGTGTACAAAATTTACCCCTCTACAGTTCCAGCTCGTGAAAGTTTGAATCTGCGATGAATTCTTGGACACAAAATTGTCGAAAAATCCAAATTTTGAGATTCCCGAATATGTCTCAACTAAACCACGAGTTCCACGCAAGATATGTAATTATGGTAATTTTGGTTAATAACATTCCACGCTTTAATTTTGATCAGTAAGCCTTAGGCTATGTACACACATACCGGATAGCTTTTCGTGCCGACTCGAAAAGTTAAATAGCTGTAGTGTGTACAACTCCACTCTAGAGATCTAAGCGCCGCAGCTTCGCTCCGTCTCAGAAATCGCGCCGCGACAATCGTTCTTGGCGTGTGAACAGAAGCCCTATCCGGTATGGTATTCGTGGCGACGCAGTCCGAGTACCCGGGGGGGGGGGGGGGGGTACTTTAGGAATTTCTAGGTGGGGATGTGCCGCTGGGACCCTGGAACCCTTAACCTATACCGGAGCTAGTTCAGCTGAATTTTGCTACCCTATACCAGAGTAAACTCCCCAAATCCCCCCTATCCTAGACTAGCTGTTTCCCTAGTCTAGATAAAATCTTCAACCAACTGATCAGTTTCCTGAAAAATGATACCCTATTCTAATCTAGACCCAAAAGCTCTGATTTATATACTCTATCCTAGAGTAGACTGCTTGAAAACCATACCCTTCACAGCGGCACATTACCTATGTAGCCCATATATGGCAGTACCCCTCCAGGTCTGAGCATAGCCTCAATGTTTTCATGGGTTTTTGAAGCAAAAAAAACGTACATAGAGTTTTGGTATTATATTTGGTAGAAAATTCTAACCTTTGAGTTACTTTTAATTGATTTGAAAATCCCTGAAACAAGGTTTACTACCATTCAGGGCTCGTTTGCTACTTGATTTTGTTCGCAGTCTCCGTGCCATACATGCACGTAAATACTATTATTATACATTGTACTCACTATCTTTGTTCTCATTAAATATTGGCTAAGAGCCTACCACTAATTTTGGAAATCAGCGCAACCTACAGATTAGTTAGTTATCTGCTAGCAGATAATTGACTAATCTGTAGGTTGCGCGCGCAATGCATGATTTTCAATGACAATATCAATTCAGGTTCCTAGCGACGGTGTGATTGACGTTATTTTCTTCAAAACAATGTATAATACTAGTCATAGACTCCATGTGGTTTCCATGTATTTGCCATGAACCTTTGAAACATGGACCACTGTTTCAAGTTTCTCACCTTTGAGATATTTCCCAGTTCACTTTTTCTGATCCTTGTATCAAATAAAATAATCGGGATCTCGCAATAAACTAACCCTACAAACACATGGACCACTGTTTCAAGTTTCTCACCTTTGAGATCTTTCTCGGTTCACTTTCTCTGATCCTTTTTTCATCTTTATTAACTCCTGAATACCTTAATATAGAACAAAACCCGATTATTTCACATTAGCACCTTTCTTGTTTTTGACTGGGTTTTGAAATATTTGAGCTATTCCGGATGTGGTTTGAATCGAGTCTGTCGATCCCCGTTGCTGATTTGTGTCTGACAAATCAGGACAAATCAAGCTCTTTAATACCAAACAATTCCAGCACTGCTGAATAGCTTTTTAATAAAAAGAAATCGGAAAATTGATGTGCTACAAGATACTCAATGATAAAAATACTCACCTTATCGCTTGGAGTGAAATCCAGACACAATTCGGGGAATGCGACTCGTTGCCAAACCTAGATTGCGCGGTTGCTGAGCCAGGCGCACATGCTGAAAATTAACCGGGACCACCCTGCGCACCTAGTTCCATCAAATCGAGAAAATTTTCGCATACTAACAGTACGACGATACGATACTTTTTCTTTACGCGGGGGGACATTAGGGGTGCCTCCTCGGCCTTCGACTCAGCTGATAACACTTAGCTCGAGCTTGATTATTCCGGATATCACAAAAACCTCATCCAATAATTGTTTATTATTAATATCATTCACTCATCTCTTATCCAGTTATGACGATCTCGCAAACCAGTCGATTTCAGTCATTGTACTTAGTGCCTACGCTTTAAATATATAAATGCACAACAATGAAGCCAAGGTGTTGCTCGCGGCCTTAAACGATACAATAAAACGGGCAACAAAAAATGTGCAACTTGTTTTGCAATATTGCTACAAAACGAGTTGAACAGCGATTAGGCTTTCAGTGACAGATTGCCTCGGAAAAGAGCAAAATACGCGACCTCAATAGGTAAAAAATGAACCTGCAATACAGTCAGGTGATGATGGTCAGCAGATGCTCTCGTTTGACAGCTGTCAATTAACCTTCATTAGAATGGCGAATATTCAAATTAACGGACTGTTGACTACGAGTGTGAGTAATACATTTCAGTCCGGCTTGTAGTGGGGGACGAAATGCCAGATCGTGTACCTGAGCGGACCTGAGCCCATGTTATTAGTTTTCTGATAATGGTCTGCACATGTCCCATTTTGAAAGCTGTCAATTGACCTTAAAGGCACAGTGTCCCGATTATGCGCAAGCTCGAGCTTCATCTGTTTTTTCTTCAAAAGACAATAGAACTGTCATATTGACTCGACAAGATTTCCTTCTGGACCGCACCGCCGACGGAGATTTGTTGTTTACATTCTCAAGTAATATTTTAAACTTTCGAAGAAGTCTTTTACCTTATTTATGTTTTGGCTCGCAGCACGAGGACTCCTTGCGATTTTATCGCTAGCAGGGCCACCTCTCGACCCGAAAATCTCGTTCCGCTCGCTCCAAAAACAGCTTTTCTAATGTGAAACTCCTGTCAGAGGTTAATTGTTCCAAGTCCAGTAATATTTGCCTGATTTGCTCGCGTTCTAGCCTCAAACGTTTGAAACATATAAATAAAAATGCAATCTCAACGCCATGAATAATCGCAAAGGTTAGTCAAAAATTATATTGTGATTTCATTGCACTAGTTTTTCTAACTTTTGTAATGCCTGTTTGTCTGATTTAGTCGGCCGTAGGGAGTAAAAGTTTACTAACGCGTCTCTGCGAAACACTCTACTTCACGAAGCTTAATTCCGCAAGATCTTCTTAGTCACATCAATGTCTCAATGGTTTCTTTCTTACAGTCTTTGTTGTTGCCGTTTCATTTCTGCGTATTCCTTTCACAGTTATCTGAGCTTGTATGGAAGCTGGCAGAAGAAATAAGCCTTCACTCGGCATCAAAGCACTTCCCATTGGTCCTCCGGCCAAAGGCAATAAAAGTAACGCCAAAAAATCCCGATTTCGTGCATATCGAAACTTAACGGGAACGATATATCATTGATCTGTAATCCTGAGAATTTTTAGTGTTATTGAGCGCTATGGAAACGGATTTTTCAAGGTTCTCTTACTGTCCTCGCATCTTTTGATTTCGCGACATCCTGTCCGAAAATCAAAGTTTGGTGCAAGCGTAGTAAAGGGATACTGCTCCTTTAATTTGGCTTGCGCATATAACTTTTTAAACTACTGGCAGCCGACTGACAGCCCTGCCCGGCGTAGTTTCGTTTTATGTTGAATTGGAAAGTGTGACATATTATACAGGGTGTTTCAAAAGTTCGTTCCGATTTTTTATTCGTGTAAATTTCACTAATTGTTAAAAAAAAAACTTTTTTAAAACTTAGTATGTTATTCATTATTCATTTAACATTGAATAACTAAAATATTAGTAACCGGAATGTCTTCTTGTATGTTTTCTGACATTTACTAAGCATTGAAGTATAGAATGTACGATCTCCCAAAGCGTGTCCAAAGTCACATTCTTCCAGGCGAAGAGTAGTCACTGTCTTAGCTCGTCCAATGTTTTTGGGGCTGGATCTTTGTATGTTGTCTCGTCTACGATAATCCAGATGATCTCTAGCGGTTCACATCACGTGAGTTTGCCGACCGGTCCTCCTTTGGTAAAAAGTTGGCAAATCCTTCTGACACCATGCTTGCGTGAAGTGTGCACCGGCTTTTTCTCTACAAGGCTTTCCAACTTTTTTTGGTAAATTATCCCTACACCGTTGTGCTCGAAACTTTGATCGATAATGTGAAGTTGAAATTTTTTTACCTTTCTGTTTTGTGGAATTATTACACATATACTTACAGCTTTTTCGATAATATTTCTCACACAGTTTGTGAAAAAACGGCCATCCACTCCTTGGTTTGTCTTCTAACGTCTTTACTTTTGACCACTTGTTCGGTCATCGTTCAGACTTCTTCAACAATTTGACAAGTTTTTTTTTGACTGAATAGCCAGAAGACCGTAGAAATAGATGCCTGAGCTCTAGCACAAACAGTGTAGGCCTTCACTTTCATGAAGGAGTAGAAAAAATAAAAGAAAACGATAAAAATACCAAAATAGAAAACCTACAAAATGGGCAGGAAAAGTATTGCGGGAAAAACCTCGCGTATTTGTACAGTTGGGGCAAAAATTAAAAAAAAATTATAATTTCCTCAAATTTTAGTTTGAAATTGCTTTGAACGGTTATTTAGATAAATTTCTTACCTGAATCAGTTTACATTTGCCTAAAGAAGCATTAAATGCTTTGCGCAAAATACAATTTACAATCGGAACGAACTTTTGAAACACCCTGTATAAGCTTATTTGTAGGGCAAAACGACTGGTCTTTCATCTGAGCCAGCGAGATGGTCATGTGATAACTGTCAGCGGATGTCTGATTTTGACAGATGTCAATCTAATCATACTCATACGGATGGCTTACATAATTGACAGGCTAGTGTCAAGTTGTGCAAGATCTAGTGTGACATTTGACATTGGCTTACATGAAATGTGTGTACAGGTGCGCGTACGCTACGTCATAACCAAATTTTTTCTCGGATGGATAGTTTACCAAATTTTGTTACCCATGGTGCTCCGCTGCCCGCGCCTCGCGCGCGCGAGAGCTCCGCTACTAAGTTAATAAAACCAACTTTCTGTCAATGCTAGGAAATTCCTTATTTTTATTTCTTAATTATTTTCTAAAAAACTACTTTACATTCAGTTCGGATTATGTTTTGACTGCGCGTCTTCCACTATATCTAATATATTCTATAAAAATTCAGAAATGCTGAGCATTCAGGATAAATAGAGGCCTTAGCCACTACCGGGTGTGTATCACTTAACACAAGAAGAATGGAGTTGTGTAGCAAATTATTCACAAAGATAAAAGAGCCCGAGTCGCGTCTTCGCCACCTTGTTCCACCGACTCGGTCGCAGGCGCACGGCCGCTCTCTTCGCAACAAAGACAGACCATCCCTTATAAGTTGCAAAACTGAACTCTTTAAAGGAAGTTTTTTTCCGGCGATGTGCCTTAATGCTCATGGCATGTAATTTAGGAACTTATGGGAGTTTAATGTATAACTTGATATATTTCTAGTTTCTAGTTTTTTACCTAATTTATTGTATCATATCTTCTCATAATTGTAAGACCCGGTCCATTTTGAACACGATATAATTAGTTTAAATTAATTTTTTTGATTAATATCTATATCTTTGTAAAATAATTTCGTAATTCGCTTATTTCTAAGCGCGACGATTTTATTAATAAACCAGACTTAAATAACAAGGCCTTCACCCTATTCATGTTCACAACAAAGTAAGTTTTATGCTCTTTGAATGTTAAATACGTTAATTAGAAATACTATTAAATTTATTATCGTATGGCTAAATTAAAGGTCATGCATTTGGCGAAAAATGGATCAATCTTCAACTATAAAAGGCTTCTTCCAACACACTTTGTGGCAGCTGTCGTGGCAGATGCGAGCAGACTGGCAGACTGGCAAAGTGGACTTCATTGCAGGAAACTTTCAATCTTAGTTTTGAATCAGGACTCACAGTGGTTTGCCTATAATAGGGGATCACTTGTGAGATGCGACAAATATAGGGCTTTGACTGTCAAGAAAACCGATTTTGGTATTTTGAGATGATTGTCGCGTACAAAAAGTAGGCGCACATAAAGTTTTCCCTGTAAACAACTTTAAGCTTGGCCCCTTTGTCTCTTTTCCAATACTTAGGGCTCGTTTATTTGGGGAAAAGTCACCCTCCCAGCCGAATAGACTTTAGCTAACGTTTGTACGAGAAAAAAGCTGACCCCTTTGCCCAAGCCAACAGCGCTTGCGCATGCTCTAATTGTCTCCCCTTGACTGAGTTGACCCAGTTGAGTCACAGTGTTTATGTGGAAAAACGTTGGCCCGACTAGAAGGGTGAGCTTACCATCGAAATAGGTTGACCCTCTCGTGCAAACCGTTCGCTGAGTTTTGTGAGGAGATGTACGAAACGTTTGCTCGCCCAGGGTAGCTCGGGTAGGCGAGTAACCCTTCCATCCCGGACAAGGTTTCTCCATGAAAACGGAGCTTAAAAATAAAAACAATTTTGTCTCTCCAGGTCTACTATAAGTCAGAGTCCATTCTAATTTATACAATGCAGTTTTTACAACGGTAGTATCATCGGTCTATCGTTTAATCGCTTCAAGATTTCCTGAACATCGTGCGGCCACTTGTAGCTGATTCTTGCCCACAGAGGCAGATCTGACGTTGAGACTGACGTATCAGGCAGCACCAAGCATACCATCTTAGAGGCTGAGCGATTCCTGGTGTACATATCTCGAAGTACCTCCAGCTCAAACCAAACGCGGTTGATTTCCTAGCAACAGCAAAAAACAACGTTTCATAACCGAGTAGGTTGAATATGATCGTCCGAGTGAGTATAGTTCTGAATAGTAGTGTTGTTGAAGTCACCTTCAGGGTCAAAGTGAGTTGTATCACGTCCGTTGATGTTACTAAACTCTGCTTATTGTTTGTACGGTGCCGGCAACTGTGCCGGCAACCGTTGACTACGATTCGGTGGCGTTTGTTCTAAGGAAGTAAACTAGTGGCATTTGTTTTAACTTAGAAAAAGGCCACTGAACCGTAGTCAACAGCGGCTAGGGGCAGTGCAAGGCTAGAGAAGATGGGGGAAGGTTTCACACTTTATACGAGATCGAAATAGCCGAACTGTAAGTGAAAACATTATTTAAATAAGGTAGCTCTTTCAGTATTTTACAAGGTAACTATTTTACAAGACTGCTATCAATAGAGGTCCTCAAAACAAGGCACGAATAAACAAAAATGCCACTTATGGATGACAACTGATATTCTGCAAGAATAAATATCTCTGCATATCCTGAAACTACCGAATGTCAGACAGGCGCGACCCACACGATAGCTCAGGCTAGCTCTTAGGTGATAAAATTGCTATGCTCTTGTTGCGTCCAATTTCAGTTTTTAACATATTGAAGTCCGGCAGCTCATAAAATAAATTCTGAATATACTTTTCTCAACCAAGCTGAGTCAGGAACATTTTTTAAACTTAACTGGTAACCTACGTGCGCATGTCTCCTGATCTTTTGTCGCACGCGCTATCACTGAAAAACTGTGGAGCTGTCTACAACAACTAAGACTCAAAAGTATCAAATAGTTTTGACTATTACCTGACACTGTGTATTATCTCGTCCATCTAAGGCCAGGTTCACCAAACCTGGGGATAAGAACACCAACACTTTCTTCGCTCTCCTTATTTGTCCCTCTGCCCACCGCGTGGGGCCCTGGGAAGTAATTTCCGCAGATACCATGACGTCCATGATGACGTTGTAGCCATTCTGCCGGAAGTAGTTCACGATGGATGCTACCTGCTTTCGAAAATCGTCTCCTTCCGGATAGTAGCAGGCGTAGTACACCTCTGCAAAGATAAGACAAACTACAGCTGACCGCTACATTTACCTAACTTCGTGCTAGATTACGGTCGGGTCTAACTAAGAACGTGCTCTTTGAAACCTGAGAAAGTTCACTCAAGACCCGCAGTGCGAGACTCCAGAAAAGATCAGAAAGGTCTCATGAAGGGTGAAGGCCTTAAACTTTTAAAACAAACTGCTCAGATAACTCATATGCCTTCGTACTAAAAGCCTTCCTCACAATCCCATTGAAAAAAAATTACCTCGGAGGATGAATTTGCTGAGCGGAAGTTGGCTTAATTTACTACAAAACAATAAACTGGAAAAAAATCTGCTTTTTGTTCAGTTACAACCTACTAGGGACGTATCATCCCGCCGTTGCCTGACCAAGAGAACACCTTTATGAGCAAATGCCACCTAATCCAGCGTTTACAGAGAGAAATATACGAAAAGCCAGCGCTTATCTCCTACATTCTTGTCCAAAGAAAAACTCTTATTACACTAGCACTCTACCGAGCTTGCAATATGTTGTAAATCGTGTTTGACCTTTCAACACTTCGACTTGAACAGCGGATGTGCGTGGAAAAGGTCAGTGATCTTTTAAGACCGTTTAGGCCCAGAAATTTTGTCCACTTTCAGGCTGAAACAGAAATTTTTGCATCGCGCGCACACATTTGACAGTTCTAATCCGGTGATTGGATTTTAAAATCCCCTCTTGAAAGTTTTAATAAAATTCCTGATGGTTGTGAAAATATTCTGCTGGTTTCAAGGTCGTTTAAAGACGAAAATGAAATCGTTGTGAAATTGAAACAGGTGCAAACTACTGTTCTATTTATACTTACCTTTAGGATTATCTGGCCTGAATGGGGCTGGCGAAGGAATGCTGTACAATGTTGGATCTGAGTTGAAATTGTATTACTGTTTTTCAACAATCAATTATTCCAAAGAAAACATAGAATACATTAAAACAGTTTTTTTTAAGCCTGTGTGTTTGTTTCATGAACGATACAACGCCCTGACTCCAGCGACACTACCATGTACAGACATCAGGAATCTATTTTTCTACAAAGCCTTATTACAAGCTATCATGCTCAAAAAAAAAAAAAAAAAAATGAAAAACTGATTGTAAAACAGGCATATAATTAAACAGCAAGATACTATATTTTTCAGACTGTGTAAAAGAGTAACTAAAAAAAGAACATTTGCCTCTAGTAAGCCTTCGACGTACCAGGACATTGTCGTTTCTTCCTGCACCTGAATGCAAGATATATAAGCAGTAACAGCAACAATCCAGCCATTGTTCCTACTACTGAAGTAGTCACAAGTTTAGACGCGTCTGCAAAGTTAAAGACCACATGAGAGTTGAATCAAAGTCGGAGCAAATTGGCCTTTTGCAGATAGCCATTCACGTGGTACAAAACCGCCGCGCTGGAGAGTAACGGGCGCACTAGGAGAAGACAAACAAAGTAATTACCATATTAAATTATGTGTGGCCTTTGTATCTCTTGTCCCATTGCGTTTCTTGCTCTCCAGTATGGCGGATTTGTAGCGCGTTAAAGACTAGCTGCAAGAGGCCTATTTACTGAATGCTCATTAAGTCTAGGAGCCATGCACGTTGTAGGTTCTCATCATGTTAATATAGCACTGTGAAATGGCAGCTTCGCTGCGTTACAGAAATCACCACCGAAATCAACAACAGAAGCGCTATCTCCGATCTTAGTGCCGGCGCAAGAGCTACACACTCCGTCGATCAAGTTTCCATGTTTACTTCGAAAGCCACTGGAAAAATTAAACAAACCAAGATAGGCGCATTGGAATACATTCATTCCGACATGTACTGCACGTAACAATAGAAGTTAAAATCTAGATGTAGCCTACCTTTACCAGAAATGTTGGGAGAAAAGGTTGCTCTCGTAACTGTCGATAAAATAGAAATTAAAATTTAAAATAGTTATTTTAAGAGTAACGTCCATTTTGCTACAAGTAGCTATAGTCCAGTCAGAGGCAGAGAAGATTAGAGACCTTTTGATTCGAGGGCGAGGACGACTACGAGAAAGATATTTTAATCTTTAAGTTTTTTCGCGTATTCTCCAAAAATCACCCCGGAAAGCTACATCAGTTGTACTTCTTTTTCACCAGAGAGGTTAGCACGGTAAGTTATTTTTATTGAAGGAGGTTAAGCCCTCTTTTAATCTCACAGTGACAAAATTAGTTTAACATTTGACAACTTGTTCCCCCATTACGACATTTTCGCTAAAACTAGTGAAATGACGACGGCTATCAAGTTTTCCCGCTCATGACGCTGGTTCAGGCGTGCGCAATACTCAGTATTGAACTCGTAGTCGTTCTCGTCTTAGAATCTAAAGGTCTAGGCTGTATGACTCTGTTGTTGCGTCACTTAAATTGCTATAAGGTAACCCATACAAACTTCAACTGTAAAGGAATACATGATGTAAAACTATTATTACCTTCAGGGGTAAATAAGCTTAGTTGAACCGAGCTATCTCCACTATAAGGATGTGTAACAACCTACATGTAGGATCAATAAAGTGAATAGAATGAATAAAACTATAGAGCACGGCGGTGTAGGGCATAGTAACTATTCACTAGTAACTAGGGCGTTACTTGTAACACATAGGAGCAATAACATAGTTAACCTTTCGCTGGTCCTTTTTATTAGAAAACTTATGAAGTGCCTGTAATGCTCTCCAAAAGGATGATATTATAGTAGTCCGAATGGAAAGTGAAAATAAAGAAAAAAAAAAAAGAAGGGGCTCTCTTCTAGAGGAAATCGGACATTTTCGACAAATTAGGTAATAAAATTCCGGGATCTCATTTGAAAAAGCGGATGCAAATTCATGAAGGAGGAGGGAAAATTCGCGGTGCAACATAGCATTTTTTTAGAGACTAAGTATTTTAAAATTTTCTAGACTCAAAAAAAAAAAAAAAGATATAAAAAGGAGAGATACATATTTATCTGAATATTTCTGTGTTAATAAAACTGTTTACAGTGTTGAGTGCGCTTATGTTGCGAAATGTTGGTAACGACCCAAAGATCAATGTGCGTTGGTTGGAAGGCTGAAGTGAATTCGCGATACGTCATTGTTAATGTCTTGTTTTTGAAACTTTAGGATTGTTCGCAAATACTATCACCATTTTCGTTTGGCTAAATTTGCCTGAGTAGTTTGGTCTCCCTCTATTTACCACACAACCCACAATTTCTTGATCTGTGGCTAGCACTCAATACGTCCGATTTTCACTGCGGTCCACTAACGTAGCAGGCCGGTTGCGGATGTTACATGAGGTAAAAAAGTGTGCGCTTTCCATTCAACACACAAAATTCCGGAAATTTCGGTTGATACAAAACATGAAACCGACCATTTCGGTTTGGTCCGACCGGAGGTACCGCTCTTTTGTATCCTGCTTACAAGAACAAAAACCAAACGCGCAGTGGCTAGGGTCGGGTCTGAGCAACCGGAGTCACAGGATCGTTCCATTGGGCACGTTGAATGTCCGAAATTTCCATAGGCGTACGGACCGAGGGAAGGGGGGGAGGGGGGGGGGGGGGGGCGAGGGGGGCTGTGTTTTGTGCAACTCAGATTTTTTGGGCAGCGAGAGAAAATTTGGGCAAAGCCAGTTTTTAAAGACGTCTCCATTTTATTTAATTATTTTAAAGACCTGAATATTAACCTGAAGTCGGCGTAATAATCCAGTTACATTACAGTGGTTGCTTAGCATGTGATGAGTAATTTACATATTTGCAGTTTTTTTATTTTGGTTGGGCACTATACTGCACTGTACTAGCTGGAATGGGCTATTTCCTGTCGAGAATTGATTAAAATAAACTTTCGCATAACTTTCTAGAATCATCTCCACTCAACGAACAGTGTATGGCAGATAGCATTTAGCAATGGGTATTGCCTGCATGGCAAGCGTTTCCGCGCGAGTTCGACTGGAAACGCTTGCTACGCAGGCTACAATGGGTATGAAAATGAAGAAGTGGCTGACTTATTCTCAGATTGAATTAAGAGAAGTATCTTAATCCGTTTAAAAAATCTATCGAGCGGTTTAAAATTATTCGCTAACTTATTAAGTAGACCGAAATGTTTACAAAACCGCTAACAAGAGTGTCTCGATACATACTAATCAAATCTTTCTTTCGATTCTAGCAATCAAGCAGAGCTATCTCCACGATCTTTCACACATGTTTTTAAAAAGATTAAAACTACTATGAGGTGAAATTGCAGGTCAAAAGCGCTTCGTTTTCTACAGATAACAGCCAGCTAAATGTTTTTTTATGGCGACATAGTTTGTGCTCAGACTTGGTATTGACCCTGAAAAACTGTACCGAGCCACCTTCATATGCCACGACGGCCTATGTTGTTGGAATATGGCCCTCATATTCTTTTCGACTCTTTCGTAAAAATTTGGGCAACTTGCGAGATGTTTTTGGGCAAATGGTTTACCCCCTCCCCCCCCCTGGGAAAAAATTTCCCGTACGCTTATGGAAATTTCAAACCGGAATTTTTGTTGAATGGAAAGCGCCCAATAACTTTTTTTACACAAGAAACCAGCATTTTGATGCCTGTTATGTTCATCTTTATTGTATGTAAACTGCTTTTACATCTTAAGTGTTTAAAACATACCGAAACGTAGAAGGGATCAGGATATGAAAAATGTCCCTGTGGCACCATGTAGAACGTTTGGTTCTGCAGATTGAACAAAATACTGGTAACCTCATCAAACTTAGAATTATAAAAACAACGTTTTTATTATTTATATCTGTCTTGCGATGTTACCTTATTATAGGAAAGTAACGCTCCTGGCCTTTTGAAGTTAAGGTATTGGAAATTGGCGCCACTGAAATTGGGAAACGACCTCCAAATAAAGAAAATTAACCCGAAAGAAAGGGTAACATTTCAAAATGAAGGAAATTAACGCGCCGTTCACGAAGAAACAAAACTTGTTGAGGCAACGCAAACTAAGTTGAACGTATAATCTATTAATGGAAACTTTTTTCGTGGTACTTTCCCTGGATGTGCAAAGTGGCTCAAGCGAAAAAATCTGGCCACTTCGAGGGTTTTTCACAGTTTTAGTGTTACTAACGCCACGGATCTCCATCCTGATAAACACGCCATTGCAAAACGTATCTTTTTTCGTCCCTCCCACGAGGCGAAGTAATATGGCTACCACCCTCTAACAGTACCTATTAAGCAGGCACCACAAAGGTTCCATGGGTTTTGAAATTGGTTGAAGGAACGGTTACCAAGTGCTTCCCGCGCAAAGCATTGTTGCGGCTTTTACAGAACTGTAAATGAGCCCAATTCTGTGGTCGATTTCCAACTGGAACACAGATTTTTGCTGTGTTGATGATTTCCACAGGTATAAAAGGTAAGGTCAGCGAATTTATTCATAAACATTTTTCCAGAGCAAGGGGTTAAGCGAGTGAAGTGTGAACAGACAAAATGGCGCGCTGGCCGTTCCGAATGCTTGCAACATTTGTACGTTCTTGAACCACGGAGTTGTACACCAAGTTGTACAAAAAAGAATATACAGTGTTTTGGCACCAAGGATATGCTATAACAAACACTACAAGAAGATCCACATGAGTTTGCAAGCCAGGAGAGCTTACTTGGATGTATGTCCCTTTCTTTTATATACTATTTATTAAAGTCGAAGTGATCTTTAACAAGATGCAAAAAAGTTCTTAGTTAAATTACGGCACAGTAGGGAAGGGAGCGAATAAAAATTTATGTCCTTTTCGATTTGGAAGCGAAGGTATTTGATAAAAAGTTGTCGAGAGGTTTATGGTTCACCAACCTTTGGAACTACTTTGCAACTGGCTTTTTTCTTTTTGCCAACTTGATAGATCACTGCATAGTCCGTCCAGTTGAAACCTGGCAACAAATCATAATATCATTTATCCTTAACTTACACTGCCAGCATTATTGATTTAAGTTCATAACATATTGTAAGTTGTGCATTCTTCAGCCTTGTGTTTTTTTCAAAGGGATGAATTTGTTTTTAGCCTTTTGGTATTAATCTAACTGTTCTTCCACAGAATGTCCCATTTCAAGCTGAATGCCCACAAAGACCTCCCATCTCCGCAGACTATTAAGTTGTAGTGTTAATTAATAATTTGATATTTGTAGAAATATGTGAAAAACGAATATATATTAAACTAAATATTAAACAGAATTATGTTAGTTAGGCCATCCCCTTTTTTTCTTCATTTACCGTCAAATGCGTTTCCTGATATTGGGTCGGTAGGTCAGATTGAAAAAAAGAAAAAAAACCTAAAAAAAATCACAAGAAGTCTCGGAATAGTAGGCCCTGGTACCCCAGGACAACGTTAAAAGTTAACATTCACATATTTGGATTAACAAAATGTACAATATACTGTGAAAAATGTTCATGTTTTTGTTCCTGTTTTTCTCTGAGCTGTTACGATGCTCATTTTTCAGATTAAAAGAATTATTTCAAGTGAAAAATGGTGTAACTACGTCGTTACTTTTTTTTTTGAAAATGCCAAAATTTGGTTTGGTCATATGACAGTAAAATGGAGAAAAAAAGGAGGATGGCCTTAAAAATTGTGTAACTGTTGGTTTCTAGGACAAAGTAAATGGTACTAATAATGTATGCTTTACAAACCTGTATCTGAGGGATCTATTGCCTTCCAGCTGACTTTAATGTGAGTCCTATTTGTCTCAAAGTCAACTGACAGGCCTTCTGCTTGTTTAGGTGCTGGATAATTTGGTGCCATCTTGCATTCTTAAGAAGGTATAAGAGACAAAAGTTCAGTTTCATACCTTAGATTAAACAGGAAAAATTTTTGTTAAGTCATGTAAAGTAGTTTAAAACAGAAGTACGTTAGTGTTCCTGATGAAAGTGGCCGTCAGACATTGCATATGAATAGGCTACTTGTACTGTAAAGAAAATGATATGTCTATAATAATATTATTAAAGCATGTTTTCACTCTGATTGTTTTCATTCTGGCAAGCTTCCTACAGATAATTGTTTTGTTAACAGCTTATCGTTATGAGAGTTAATAATAATAATAATAGTAATAATCATAATATTAATAATGATGATGATAATAGTGATATTGATAACCTAATTAATTATTAAGAAAAAGAACATACCATTCAGTACAGTCATCCTTGGAACAGTCCGTCGAGTAAGACTAAGAGTTCTCTGTGTCACTGGTTTTCTTAAACCCTTTGCTTGATCTGCAGGAAAGTTAGAATAACTCAGATCATATTTTGGGGGGAAATGGTTTTCAGCCTCTTCAGGGATGAAGCTGACATACATAGATCTATGTACCTCTCATGCTTAAAGACCACTTTTTCAGTACTAGCCTAATTGAGTTTTGTTCAAGTTAGGGTGTCATATGAGAAAGGAAAGAGATAACAACAACATTGAACAGCAGTGACAGTGACATTAACTTGATGACAACTATTGATGAGGTTGTCAATTACAAGAGTCGAGAGAGGTAGAGCGCTTTTCACTTGACTGTCGAAAAGGATTGGTTTTGGTTTTGGTTTTACTACGCCCTTTGGTTGGCTAGTGTATTTACTTTGGTTTTGGTTTTACGACAGTCAAGTGAAAACCACTCTAACATGACAACAATAACAATGACAATGACATTGTCATTGTCATTGTCATTGTAATAATGACAATAGTCCTTCACTAATTGTATGATTCAGTGGCTCCAAAATCCAAGTGATATCACATGCACTGTTACAGTGTTCTCACCAGGCCGCGGCCTTGCGGGATTCCCGCAAGAAAAATTGAAATGGCGCATTAAAATCAAGAAGATGCGCCCGTTAGGGCGCAGGGGCAAGCTACGAGTCAAACGGACTTAAGTAGTTTTAATGGTAAATTTAACACTAAAGCATTCTGTTTGTTTGAATAAATAAAAAACATGATATCAAATGAGTCAAAGTCTTTAACTTTGTTGCCGTTACTTTCATTGGTCCCACGCACGTCCCACTACATCGTAAACTCCTCCTCCAAATCGTAAACACCTCTTCCGCCATATTGGATCAGGTAGGTACTTCATGTAACAGACAATTTGGAGTGCGGGCTCAGGTTCTTCGTACCACGTGTTTTTTGTAACTTTGTCCCCCCAAAGGTTCTTACAGGGCCCCTATTTCTCAGAAGAGGGGGCCCTGGGACTCCCCAAGGCAAAATCCTGGTGAGAACACTGACTGTTAGCAATCCGAACTTGATCTGTTAAATTCTGTCACCCTTCAGCTAGCAGAGGCTTCTTTCTGATATGTTTTATTGCAATTGTTCATAGTCGATTCATATTTGTCCCAGAGTGGAACTTAAACAACCTAACTACTCATTATGTCAAAACGACTTTCATGTACTGTACCATGTTTTATTGCAATTGCTCTTAGTCGGTTCATATTTGTCCCCGAGTAGAAGTAAACCAACTAAACTTCTCATTATGTCACAATGACTTATGTGTATTGTACCACATTAAAAGCCACAGCAGAGAGAAACTGCTAGAAGAGGGTGCTTTTCTGTCTTCTTACAATAGGCATTCTTTTTACAATATGTGACAATTAATTATTACACATTTTGAGAATGGTAGATTAAGCAATTGTATGTTTTAAGTAGTAAAAAGCACTTCTTTTGTGGAGGTAATTAAAAGCCATTTAAAGTGTATATGACACGAATTTTTTTTTGCCCTTTTTTGGTCCTTAGATAAGTGTGATTAACAATTCTGAACTTTAAAAATGTGTCTCCAAAAAAAATTCTTGGATTTTGGTAGGTGAAAAACTTATTTTTTCCCTTCAAAAATGTCCTAGAGACTGGGCACGAGTAAAGGATCATACAAAGGCTTATAACGTAATGTGACGTCAGTTGATTTGCTTGCTCAAAACCCACGCTTACGTTTCTGGTCTTTGCTTTGCATTTTGTTGATACAATATCTTGGTGTTTCGGGGGCTAAAAATGTCCAGTGATTCGGAGGCAAGCGATGTATCGGATATGAACGAAAGTAACGAAGTCTTGTTTTCTGTTGCAAATCAATCTACGTCACAGACAAACATCACGTGTCAATTTGGCCGCGCGAAAGGGCGGACATTTTTTGAGGCAAATTCGAGTGTTTTGAAGGCAGAAAAAAACAGGTTTTGCAAGAGTTTTGTCGAATTTTAATTTCGGAAAGGTATTTTAAACATATTGAAGAACTAAAAACGTCAAAAAAAAATTTCGTGTCATATACACTTTAACGGCTGCTCACTTGAGAGGCTCATTATGTTAAAGCAACATGCAGTAGGGATAAAACCCATTTGTGTGTTACTTATGATGGGATGTAAGCAGCTATGAATTGTTTGTGTTAGAACAAAGTGCTGCTGCATGTTACCTACTGTAGAATATATAAAACTCAATTCAGAATTTATCCCAACTCTCTCACCCCTAGCGACCAAAGTGAGTTTGACAAAACTTCCAATTTTTTTGTAAAATGACAAAAGACAAACAGTACGAAGTGAAAATACAGCTGAGAAGAAGTCATTTGGATGGGGGGTTACACCCTTAGGATTTAATCCATAAGCAGAGCAAAAAAATTAGAACGACCGAAGGCTTTTCAAAAAAAAAATTATTATAGGGTAAAGGAAGTTGCAAGCTAACCATGTAAGAAGAAGTTTGTTACATAATAAATTCAGTAGCATGTATATTACCTAATGTTGATTCCTTTTGGCAGCTTTGCATACACTCTTTAAAAATAACCTGGAAAAAATATGGCCAATAAACAAGAGCATTGTGTATCCTTTAAAAAGGACTGTCTACTGATACACTTGAAGTTTTTTGTTTTACTTAAATGTCAGTGGCTGGGTTATTATAGTTGTTTTCACATGGATCAATGCATGTCAAAGAATATTGATTGTTATTCATTAGAACTCATGGTGGTCTCATCAGAAAAATTATACCTGGTCGCTTAACACTGAGAGGACATTAATTTTTTAGTCGCTTATAGATGTTGTTGAAATGAGGTGTAATAAAGCTTTTGGAAGGAGACTGCTATCTAAGAGAAGTTCAGCTATTAAAAATTTCATGACCCCATATATAGGGCTTTCTTCAAAGAGTTGTTAACATATTATTTCTTGTACTCTGCAGATAAGCTTTGGAAGAGAAAAAATAGTGACAGAATTTTATATTTTATTTTGACCATGTTTTGAATTAATTTATATATACTTAGGTGTTAAATTTGTTAGTATGGTGAAAAAAGGCTGAGTAAAAAAAAACTATAGCCAAGTCATTATAAATTAAATAGTGTTAATTGACAATGGAAATTTATAGCAGGTCTGATAGAAGCATTACTCAGGAAATTATTGCAAACCAGTGTGCAACAAATATGGATGTACTAATGATATTGTGTGCACTGATGAGACAGATGAGCCAGTGAACTAGGTGCATGAATAGCATCACTGGGCTTCAATTTTATCCCAGCAGGATTTGCATGGTGGTAGTATTTAAAATGATTAAGTAAACAAACGTGGGGTTCACCTGCTTACAACTATGGTAGTTGTCAATCAGACTATAAGAAACAACTTCCATATTCTGCAAGGAACGTAGTAGCACCAAGTCCAATATTATTTGGCTGAGCCAGTGTTGTACACATTTTTTTTCTGCTCTAAATTCGGTTTCTGACTTGTACTTTCGAGGCACTTGCGTTGTTGTATGTGATGATTAAATATTCAGTTTTCTTCAAAAAAGTAAATAGATGTCGAAAATACAGAAAGCAAAGTGCTTTATGTCTTTGTGGTACCATTATTCACTTATGAACTGCGTAAATGCAGTATTTGAAAAGTGAAAATCCACTCTGAATTGCCACCTTTGGCAACGTTTTAGTAGAAGGAATCTCCAGTTAAAAGCTTTTTACTCTGCCCTCAATTAACATATTTGCCTTTGAAATAAATTGCCAAACAAACTATGGAAAAAAGGTATAAATTCCTATCATCTAAATATATTCAAAGTATACGGACAACGACGAAAGAAACAAGGTCTTTTTTATTGGGCAAAGTGTTCTTAAGATGCATTACGTGAAGGTTTTTAAGAATGTAGGTATAGAAAACAAAAAATAGTCTAAATTTAAATCTTTATTGAATGCAGGTAAATGTGGTATAGCGCATTTGTGTCAACACCGTAGGCACGAGAATAAAACATGTTTGCTTCCTATATCATATTTTGTTATAATACCAAGCTAGCGTAAATGGCCTATGTTGGGAGATCAGAACAGTTTCAACATATAAATACATGTATCTTTTACTGAGGTGTCCCATTATTTTGTGTGCGTTTGCATTTTTTGTTTTAAAGTAAGTCATGCGGGAAAACGGGAGATACATGTCGCGAATAATTTATGGTTAATAACGAGAGGAAGCCCTCACGTATACGGCCAAAAAGAGTTGGAAATCCTGATGTCGAAAACTAAGGTTGCGAGAATCTCTTATTTAACCTTAAGCAAAGCTTCCCTTTTGTGATTGAATTAGTGTTTTCCTCTCACACAAAAACGTGTATGTTTCACGCTCATTATCACATCAAGGGCCGAAGTCACGACATCGACCTCTGCTAAATAAATCTGTTGCTTGTGTATTTTGAGCCAGACGATAAAAACTTGGGTTTAAATGCAAGTTACATGGACTAACCTTAGCTTCCTTGGCACAGCGGTCAAAACAAACGGACCTTAAACGTTTCGGCACGTAGGTTTGTTCATCTTGCGCCTTTCCAAAGGTTTCAGCCGTTATTGTCTGTGGGATTGTTTGCCCAACATGAGTGTAAATTATTACATGTAAAAGGGCAACTCCATGAACAGGGAAACCACTAGGCATAACAATCGTCAAGCAAAACACCACATAGTTTGCTGAAAAGTTCCTATTCGAGCTATTCCAAGTTGTGCAGCACTACTTGTTGCCAGCAGTAGAACGGAAATTGTATATGTCAGAAGACATGTGCCCCACTCGTTTCAGTGCACTGTCTTGATGACAATAGACACTAAAATAATTCATGGTAGTCAACCTATCAGGATCCAAGAGTCTGTGGATGACGTCATAGCTGTCACGAAGAGCAAATAATACCACTCGGCGAGCTAAGAAAAAACAAACGAACCCGTTCGCCTGAACACTTCCTGTATTCAGTGTGGAGTAAGTCAGTGAAAAATAGGCCTTAATTACTTTCCACAGTCTGTCGTAATAGTGAGATTAGAATGCTACCGTTAAGTCGTGATTTGCTGTTCGGTGTGATGCTGCGCTCTCAGTAGAGGCCCGGATTTCTAAATGAGTGAGTGTAGATTCGGTCCCTGGATCGATACTGTGCTTTCTGAGAATAACCTTGTCTAAATAATTTAACGCGAAGATTTTTACAAAGTTAAACGTAGCACTTATTAAAGCTGAACTGCCGAAACTATTGACGTCTGAGAAAAAAGCCGTCCTTGTCTGCCCTTGATGTAGTTCCGTAGACACTATAGAAAGCGCCATACATTCCAGAATCACTTGTCCTTAGCTTTGTGTTTGGGCGGTTTTACTAATGATACTCCCCACGAGTGTTCACAAAGTGTAATCATGATCGTACATTGTACATCCAAAAAATATAAAAGCAACTGAATACCGTAAAATTCCGAAACTCCATGTATAAGCACCTCCGAATATAACAGAATATAAGTCCCTCAAACCCGTAACGCAAAAACCCATCCGTTAAATGGCCCCTCCGAATATGAGCCCCCGCCGGGGACTTATACTTGAAAACAGTGCCCTCAAATACAAAGCCAAACAAAGAAAAAACGGTAAATTTCCCTCCAACTATAAGCTAGCGTAATCGATTTTTAAACGCAAATTTCCTAAGCCCCAGGCTCGAATATATGCCCCTTCAAAAATAAGCCCCTCAAAAACGGCCTTTGAAAAATATAAGTCCCGGGGCTTATTTTCGGAATTTTACGGTATGAGTTATTTTCGAGCCTAGCACTGATCAATTACTCTGACACTATCATTTCAGGAAGACATTTCCGCCTCCTCGAGGAACACCGGTTTCCAAAGTTATTTTTATTTCGTTTGGTATTTGTCCTGTATTTGCCCAATAAACCATGTTCGTGTAGTGATTGCGGTGTTTTATTTTATTTTTTTCTGAGTGTACGGCTTGGTGTGCATTTGTTTCTGCCAGTTTCTATTAGCTCTTTAGAGTATGAAAAAATTAAACACAACCCTCAGCTAACAGCACAAAAGGCTATTCAGTGCTTCCTGTAAGAAGAGCATAGGTTAGACCGAGTATTTAATACGCTCTGTGAGGATCGTACTATAACAGGACTTTACGGACCTATCAGGCAGGAGCCCTACCGGGTATGACAACGCAAGACCCTCCCATCCCCCGATCAGGTGCGTTGTGGAATTTCCGCACTAACACAGTGGTACTGTCGCAATTTGTAATAATCATCGCATTTTGTAATACTTGTCGCAATTTGTAATCAATCCATCGCACTTTGTAATACCTATCGCAATTTGTAATAAACCGTGTTCACTTTATGTAATAAAAAAGCAGTCGCAATTTGTAATAACTGTCCATCGCACTTTGTAATAAACCGAGTAAGCTGTCGCAATTTGTAATAATTCCATCGTACTTTGTAATAATTTTTGAGAGTGAATCAACTTACTTCGTCAACATTAATGTAATGCCAAAATATGAATGGTACTTCACAAACAACGATAATGACGTCTGTAAGCACGTAAATTACTTATATAGTTTACAACGTATCTCCTCTCATTCAAGCCAATTTACGGTCCTAAACATTTTTTTTTAAAAATTAATGTTGATTAGTTATCTGACTTACAAGTTCTGTATTCTTAAACCTTGCTACTGTACTAGGTGGTTTGCATGCTATGATTACCCGGGGGAAGGGCATACTCCCTTATATGGCCTATACGGAGATGTGCCGCTGGACAGAGCACTGTCAGAGAACAGAATCTAGACACGCTATACTAGACACAAACGAGCCGTTATTAAAAGGCATTTAATTTCCACAAATCGTAACATCCATCCTTACATCATTCGACTAAGGACACCAGGAAAGTTCAAGCTTTCCTTTAGATCTTGTAACAGGTCGACACAACACCGTCCTTGTCTAACGCGCAATCTTAAAAGGAGTAATAGTGGTTTCCATATTTTGGCCAACTTAATCAGATTAGGCCTGGAAAAACTCAAAATGTTTACTGTAAATAAACAAAGCGTCACCAGTGGCAAATCGTCGAACCACAACAGAAACATAAACACAAAATCCAATTAGTCACTTTCCAATACCTTTGTATGTACCTAATTCTGATAAAACTCACTTGGGGTCATACACTGAGCCGGCTGGCCATTTGGTCCATTATTCTTTCTTGATTTGGTCCCATATAGGAACAAAGGAAGTACTCATTCCATCTTAAAACAAATTTTTTCTATGAAGCCCTCTAATAAAGCAAATGCCGTGTGCGTACAACTCGTAAGACCTTCTAATTCTTCCGAGCGTGTTCAGGATTACTTTTTTCCACAAAATGGAAAGGATAATAGACCATCCATTACTACTTGAGTTAGATAGGGCCTATCTAAAGATCAAACCAAAGATACAAAGCCAACAGGGTAAAAAATGATGCCCTGTTTAAGGTTCGAGATCCTCAAAAACCATAGGCTATCAGGGGATGCATACCTACTATACCTGCCAACTTTCTCTGAGATATAAGCGTGAGATTTTTATTCTGGGAGTGCTGGGATTTTTGAAGACGACACGATCATTTCCGAAGATTCCCGAAGAAGTACGAAGTCTTCCGAAGAAGTCCGAAATCTTCCGAAGATGTCCGAAGTCTGCCGAAGGCGAAGTTTTCACTTGCTTTTCACTTCAAAAATCAGAGATCGCGAGGAAGGTATTGTCATTTATTCATTTTACACATGGTTTTCGTTCCTTACATGGGTCTGAGTTAACATATTTTTGGAAATTGTGTCAAGCAAGACGGTAACAACTCACCTTTTTCAATCAGGCGTGAGAAATTGGCCCGCAAGCGTGAGCTGGCTTGAGATCGAAGTTTTCAACCCGCAGGCGTGAGAGTTGGCAGGTATAACCTACCTACCCCACATAAGGGATTATCTCCTTTGACCTCCCGAAGACTTCACGTGTCACGTAGCAAGCAAACATGGATCTGGATTTTGACGATGAATGCCAGGTTATTCATGAATTTTCTGTTGTTAAATGTTGCTTTTGTTACTCAAATATTTTTGATTTCAAATATGTGAAGTGATCTTTTCTTGGTGACATGTCACAGGAAGTTTCATGTCTTTCATAAAAGCGATTTTCGTTGGCCACGTGATTAATTAAGGCAAAAAACTTTATAGCGGAAGACAGCATGTTTGACCAAAGAAAATAATTTAGGTTTATAACAAAGTGCGATGAATTATTACAAACAAATTAATTTATTACAAATTGCGACAGCTTTTTTATTACAAAGTGCGACACGGTTTATTACAAATTGCGACAGGTTTTACAAAGTGCGATGATTATTACAAATTGCGACAGGTGCATTGCGTGCATGGGCTCTCGATCGATAATCAGTTCGATGAGCAATATCCAAAAGCTATGATTGTGAACCTAATTTGCCACCCGTGAAAACAACTGCTAATGAAATGGTATTCTCTCGAAATTAGGGAATAATTTCACTTAGGCTCCGGATATTATTAGGATTTGGACAAAACGCGCGTGAAATTATTCCCTGATTTCATTCGTCACCATTTGATTACACATACTTATTGACCTCGTCCGTTCGGTCATTACAGGGAAATCTCAGACCAGCTGGGCCTTGATGTATAGATCACCTTCAAGGGAAATAGAAAAAAGTTCGAGTTATCGAGGGTAAAATTATACATTAGAAAATGATCTGAAGGGAAATGAAAATTGCTTCGAGTTAGCGGGAGGTTCGAGTTACCGTAAAATTCCGAAAATAAGCCCCGGGGCTTACATTTTTCAAAGGCCCTTTTAGAATGGCTTATATTCGGACGGGCTTATCTACAGAGGGAAATTTGCTTTTCGAAATCGGTTTGGCTAGCCTTATAGTTAGAAGTAAATTTACCGTTTTTGCTTTATTTTACTTTGTATTTGAGGGCAAAGTACAAGCCCTCCTAGGGGCTTATAGTCGGAGGGGCGATTTAACGAAGGGTCTTTTGCGTTACGAGTTTGGGGGGCTTATATTTGGAGGGGCTTATACATGGAGGGGCTTATTTTGGGAATTTTACGGTATAGAGGGTTCGAGTTACCGGGAGTCGACTGTATTTATTATACGGCCTGTTCTTTAACAATAATAAATTATAGACCTGAGCCTACATTCAATTAAAACCAATAACTGTTAAGCGGATAACTTTCAAAAAAGTCACCTCAATGAGTTGTAAACTTGAGCCCACGATACAGTCATGTGACACTGGTCAGCGGATACCTTTTTGACAGCTGTCAATGGACCATAATATGGATATCCATAAGGTTGTCCACTACCAAGTTAACAAAGATTGTATATGTTTGGACATCTAGCTAGCAATGCCCGGTCATTACAGGAAGACCTTGCCCCGGTTTAGCAGTCAATCAGAGTGAGCGTGCTATTGTAGCCATAAAATAAGAGTGTTTATTGTTCACGTTTTTTGATTGCGATGATCTACGTAAGGTAAGACCCTTTGTTTAAAATCTAATCCCGTAGTGGTGTGATAGTAAATACCAGTTATTGGTGGTTTTCACTGTCAAAACGTCAAAAATAAAAATGGAAACCTTTTAATACAGAAAGTCTAGAATCTGGGAAATGAATTAAAGAGGATAATTATACAAAAAGCCTTGCCAAGAATCAGGTCTATGCAATAGTTCATATGCGAGATATTCGGAAAAACGTTTCACCCAAATTTATAAAGTTTTGTATGGAGACGCCATGTTCATTGTGTCCCTTTCAGGGGCGCAAATATGGCCGCCGGAAACCAACAGAAATACCTAGTTTTTGAGTTTTCCTACTAATGCGTGAATTCTTCGCCGTGAGGAACTCATAAAGATTAAAGTAGTATTTATTCTCAATCTCTCAAAATCGGTAATGTTTTAAACCCACATAAGAGCTTTCCTGGCCATCAGCTGAATGCCCCGTCACACAATAGCCTGGAAATTCATGCGTCGTGTATCGCAAAACGAAGAACCCTTTTGAATCGAAATTTTTTTTGTATAAAGGTTTTAAGGTGCTGTAATTCCACATGAAAGGAGAAACTCAGAAGAAGCGATAGTTTCTTAGTTTGAATTTTGGTGACGTCATGTGAAAACCAAGAATAGCTATCACTAAGTGCCCACGAGGGAAAAAGAGTCCACCTCCAGAAAGATCTTTGGTTAAGGTGGCTCAATAGGATTTTTCAAGGTCAATACCTCCCAGGTTTGAGTATTATCTACGTCGCCATTAACGAAGACTTGAAAAAATTACCCGGCCACAGCTGTAGTAGATAAAGATGAAAATTTGGCAGCATCAGGGTTACAACTGACATCGAAGTTGTCATAGCAACTAAATGATGCCATTACCTATTTTACTCGCAGCCGTATTCCTCGGCACTGGGAACTGTTCTTCCAAAATCGTTCACGGGAACTTTTTCCTCCAATGGCCGCCTCGATTTTCATGAAGTTTGAGTGAAATCCGTGAGAGCGTTATCGAGATATTTTGGGATGAAGTTTTTATGGACCGGTCATTTTATTATCGCCACGGGAAGTGGGGGCGGAGGGGGGAAGGCGGAGGATTTGGGGCTAAACAAGGTGAAATTTAGTCGATCCCCCCTTTGACTGTTACTTTACCGAAGTGATCCCCCCTAATAACATTTGATGACTTTCGTGATCCCCCCCCCCCCCCCCCAATGTCTTCATTTTCCAAGCAAATTTGAGTGGTCCCCAGTCTGAGTCCTTTAATTTCACATTAGTTTCAATCTTTTTAAAAACGTATCGGTGAAAGATCATGGAGATAGCTCTAGCCGATTGCTAGAAGGAACTCGAGCATGTTAATGCATGGCTCAAGAAAAACCTCCGGGTCTGGGATCCTGGCCGAAAAAAAATATCTAGATATAAAAGAGTTCTCGTTGCTTCTATCGACAGACTCTTAGCTGTCGGGCCCAAGAGCCCATTTTTAAAAAAACGTTTTAGTAGTTGTTGTAACGCGTTTATAATTTGTAGCGTATGAAGGCTATCGCACATTTCTCGGCAGTGAATGCACTGCACAAGGGACCTGAACACCTCAAACATGTACCGCACAGCTTGTGCCGTAGATTAGAAGATTATAGGTATTAGTAGCGAAAAATTTAAATAAGTTCTTTTCTGTCCTAGGTTTTTCCCCCAAAAAACAAACTGCAGTGCGTTGAAATAAAATTTCTATGAGATATTGGGGTGTAATATACCTAACTTCGAATAGTCCGTCCAGGCCCAATATCAGAAGCTTAAGAGCGTGTCTCCGTGAAAACCGACCAGTGATTTCGGATCAAAAAATTAATTTCCCTTATATTCTGGGATATTAAAGCCTTCACCTTAGTAGTTACAAAAATACATTTCGTTTGACCGAAAGTGATAAATATATTTTTTTACGAATTTTTGAATTTCCGGACGATTAGCGCTGGCGTCATAGCCTTTCAAACTGCAAAAATCGCTAATATTGACCGCGCTCTAGAAAACGAACAACTCGCTCAAAAAGCATGATTTTCTTTTCCGTATACAGATACACCACTGTAGATTTCCTAGCCATATCACAGTTTCGAAGTATTTGTTTATTTCAACGGCAATGATTTTTTCCCCAGCACGTGTTTTCGGCTTTCCATCAAAACACGAAAGTAGCTCAACTTTGAGGGTAATTTTAAAAAGTGTGGCACCTGTCTGAACTTCGCTATCTGTATGAATACAATCTAGGAATGATAGAAAAACACAAAAAGGAATAACATTTTTGTGCTCTCCACGTTTTCAGAAGAGACCGCCGTTTGAATTTCCAGAAATTTCGTAAACTAGATAATTAACGAACACTCGCCTTGTCGATCTGCTTGTCAAGGTCGAACTTCATTTGATGGTGTGATATATCTTATCCAAGTTCTTTCACATTTTAAGGTTATTTCTCAATCATCTGAAACTATATTGGCCGTTGATTCCATGTCCTTTGTCCGTTTAAAGAAGTTATCTGGTTTATAAAATGGATAAAATGGCAGCCATCCGCGAGCGTGACTGGTTCGTGACACCGTCCTGAAAGGTCTTTTGCTAAAATTAGTTGGGTGCAATCTTGTTCATTGAGATTATACTCTTCAAGACATCGCAGTGAAATTTGTAGGGCAAATGAAACACGTTCCTTTGCAAATACGACGCGATGAGTCGCTGACAAAGCGTTTTAACCAAGTCTTCTGACAAACTTGAAAAATGCGTGACTTTGTATTTCATCCCCAGTTCTCCTGCATTGGGTGATGACCTTAACAAATACTAGCTCGTTCACTTGTTTATTAACTTCTTAGGTTGTAATGTCCCTCTTGGTTTTTGTAGAGGATATTTTTGCTCCTGAAGTAGCCGCTTTAACTCTAAAAACATAGAATTTTTTGTTTAAAACCTGTCCTTCAACGGCATCTTTTATCTAGTTTGTATAAAAGTAATAGAGATCGTCATCAGTTGCGAGCGTGACACGGTTGTTTCGGTTAACATTTTCTGTAAAGTTCGATGTAATTAACATTGAATCGCCATACTTCGATACATTTTCTTCTTCAGCTTAACATAAACGCACTGACAAAAATGGTTCAACACATTTCAGCTAAGAGAATTGAGAAACCATGGCCACGCTACTACAGTTTCCACGTCCTTCCCAGGACCCCACGCTGCGCGGAAATTCATTGAACTGGACCCTGGCATTCACATTCCGTGCTGTTCTCATATCCTTTTCAACCTGAACAGGGTCCGCCTTGCGGCCAGTTCGCTCACCAATTTCAAACTTGGCTGTAAGATATTCTTTAACCTCACGAGAAAACCGGATGGAACCTACGTGGGCCTTGTTTAGTGCCCATCCCATCTGCAGGGTTTCTACGTCAGTTGATGATTCGGACGCCAACATAAATGGTGTAGATTTTTTCACAGCCACATCCACTGATGTAAATTTTGTTGCTCAGTCCTTTCTGATCTTGTTTACTCAAGTCTGGGCTTAGAGAAGATAATGCCACAGTTTTTCAAATTTCAATGACCATGAAAGTCAGAGTCCGGGTAGTTAGTTAATCAATTGTGGCTCTGAAAAAATTTGAAGGAAAAAAAACTACGAATTTTTAAGAAAATGCTGTTTTCGTGAGAAGGCTCTTAAACGCTGACAAACGTCAACAAATAGCGAAAACTATAATTTCTATATGTTTGCTTTGCTCGAAATCGCGCGCATTTACAAGGCCCTAAAGCTCTTTGCTGACTTGCAAGGACCCATCTGTTATAACGATGCCCAAAATAAAGGGATGAATCTCATAGTTTATTAGATATAATCGTGTAAAGTTTGCTTATCATTTTCGCATAAATTATCACCTAAATTTGGAAACCGCTGAATTTCTCGAATTGGGTCTTTGCCATTTTGGTTGGGCAAGGCACTAATGCGCACTATGTGTAGCCGAGAAATTTTCACGAAAAAATACCGGCAACAGCAGATTTTTGACTCAGACCTCAAAGGGGCGTGGCATTATAACCACATGACATTTACTCCGATCGCCAAAAATTTTATGTTATATTGTAGATTGATCTATACGTTATACATTCTATGTGTTAGACTTACGATAAAAGTAAAGGTGGGGATACCAGAGAGCTTCAAAGTAGGATGGCACCCCCCCCCCCCCCCAAAAAAAAAAACTGGGTCGAGTCACCTTAAACACACCTTGTCTCTTCATATTCCCCTAATTTCTCACTCTCAGTGTTTTCCCCCAGCCAACGTTTATTTTCCTCATATTTTTGTCTTTGCTTCTTGACACAAGTAGTGCAAATTGCTGTGCATTAAAAAGTATCACAATGATGAATTTAACTTTTAGTCAAAGTCGATTCGTAGCGTAAAACTTACTTTTAGAACCCTCACTGAATTGATATTTGACAACTGGCAAAATAAACTCAAAACAGTTTTTAATCTCGCGGTTAGGTCTTGAGGTGTCGGAAAAATAGTTTTCAGGATATAGCATATAGCAGGGTTAAAAAACGTTTCAAATACAAAATCCCCGATACTCACTAAATAGGGTTTTTAAAGAAGGGGAACATTGCCAAGTGTTTCGCATAATTTCGTGGGTCACGTGCATGTAGGCTACTTTACCGAAATTATCTCTTACTTTGAAAAATAGAACGCTATGAATCAACGTAAAAAATAGACAGTCCTATAAAGACATTCTAAGCACCTTTTAAATCTCGCAAAAATCCAGGAATACTTGTGTATTTTTGAACGTCTGTGTTGTAACAAATATACTTGTCCTAATTATACTAACGCGCTTGACCAAACAATGTAAAACAAGAATGTTCATTTCATACTTGTTATTTACTCAATCCAAGATTTCTACACTTACATCGTGGCACTGTTGCCAAAAAATATAACTGGTTATGATATAAATAACCGGAAAAATAAACACCTTATGGAACGATTCCCTTTCAAGGTTTTACAAGAACGTTGAATGGTTATTCCCTCGACCTTCTCTTTTAGTCTTTATTTATAATTACTCGGATTTAAAGTTTGTTACACAATTCGGAATACTTGACCATGACATTTACCTTGGTTTTAAGAGTTCTTTTATTCTATTGAAAGTTAAAAAGTAAAGGCGCCTCACATACGTCGGTACTTCGAAATGATCATTTCATCATTATCTGAAAGACAAACCTTTTTAAACGCCCTCTTCATCAGTACTCCGTTTTACGGGTATTTAAGCTACTTGAAGCTACACGGAAAGAATTTCTCACACCTGGCCATGGACATCAATCTCAAGACCTCTCACACAGAAGACTCCAAGGGCTACGCAATAACCAACTGTGTCAATCGTTGCTCCTCAAAAAAGGGAAAACGTAAAATATTGTGTAGTAGAATGCTTACCTGACCCAATGGGAATTGTGATTCCAAAAATTGCGTGAATATTCTTGGACATCTCCAAGTTGATAACATGATTATTTTTTAGCTTTTTCCTTGCTCCTGAATGAAGAGGATATCGACATGTCCTCAACGGACGCCAGTTGCGACCCAAATTATGTCTGTGTTTTGGACACACGAACATTTCTTCTTGCCGGTGTTTTGGCACATCGAATAGCCCCGCCCTGACTAGTATCAGTTCGTAATCCATCATTCCAGATAGTTTTGAAAGATGGCATGTCTTCAAGTGGATCGTTATATCTTCCTGGCATTCTCGCAACCTACATACTGTATCCGAACCTCGAAAACCTCCAAAACTAGATTTTCCGAAGCCCGAGAAAGAACACTTCACTGTATCAGTAGCCATGTTACCCCTTGTTTGATTTGTGTCCAGTCCAGAAGGACTGGGGATGAAATACAAAAAGTCACGCAAATTTCAACTTTAATCTGAACTGGCTAAATCGCCTTGTTAGCGACTCATCGCGTTTTATTTGCAAAGAAAAGTGTTTTATTTGCTCTACAAATTTCCCCGCGATGTCTTGAAGAGTAATCTCAATGAACAAGATTGCATCCAACTAATTTTAGCAAAAGACCTTTCAGGACGGTGTCACGAACCAGTCACGCTGGCGGATACTGCCATTTTATAAACAAGATAACTTCTTAAAACGGACCAAGGACATGGAATCAACGGCCAATATAGTTTCAGATGATTAAGAAATAACCTTAAAATGTGAAAGAACTTGGATAAGACCCATCAAGCCATCAAATGAAGTTGGACTTTGACAAGCAGATCGACAAGGCGAGTGTTCGTTAATTATCTGGTTTACGAAATTTCTGGAAATTCAAACGGCGGCCTATTCTGAAAACGTGGAGAGCACAAAAATGTTATTCCTTGTTGAGTTTTATTATCATTCCTAGATTGTATTCATACAGATAGCGAAGCTCAGACAGGTGCCACACTTTTTAAAATTACCCTCAAAGTTGAGCTACTTTCGTGTTTTGATGGAAAGCCGAAAACACGTGCTGGGGAAAAAATCATTGCCGTTGGAAATAAACAAATAATTCGGAACTGTGATACGGCTAGGAAATCTACAGTGGTGTATCTGTATACGGAAAAGAAAATCAGTCTTTTTAAGCGAGGTGTTTGTTTTCTAGAGCGCGGTCAATATTAGCGATTTTCGCACTTTGAACGGCTATGGCGCCGGCGCTGACCGCCCGGAAATTCAAAAATTCGTAAAAAAATATATTTATCACTTTCGGTCAAACGAAATGCATTTTTGCAACTACTAAGGTGGAGGCTTTAATATCCCAGAATATAAGGGAAATTAATTTTTTGATCCAAAATCACTGGTCGGTTTTTACGGAGACACGCTCTTAATAAGCTTGCAGCGAACACAAAAGTCGGTCCAAAGGAACTTGGGGGTTGCGGATGGTGACCAAGAATTATCTTGGCAGCTTTGTTTCGCAGAATCTAAAGACCTTTTCCCATGATGAGAGTGGAGTTGTTCGCTATCCAGTTTTTGAATAACTTGGGCCTGTAGACAAATATAAAAGCAGAGAACTGCCAAAGCAGAAATGAGAAACTAATCTGACAATTATTTGTCATGCCCAATATTCCCATAATTCTTTAAATATGACGCCACTAAGCGAGAGAAACTTGTGTCAAATCACATATTAATTAAAATATTTCAGAGCTTTAACTGAAAGACGACTTCCGCACACTTATAATATTTGTTTCCTAGAAACGCATCAAAAAGTATTTTATAAAATGCAATTACCGGTAAGCCAGTTTTGTGGTTTTTTGGCCTTTACAGAGAAACAAAGGAAGGTCACCATTTAAAAAACGTAAATGAGAATGATTCACTGTTGACAAATTAGGGGAAGAGGGACCAAGATCTAGACCGCATATATAGTGCGAAATTTGGCGGCGTGTCATAACTTTTACACTGTTCAGTCTTATAACTTAATAATTTATTTCTAAGTCTTCCACAGTAGATACATGCATCCACCTCTTTTCTGATGGGGACAAGGAGGAATCCGGTTTTGCTAGAGAGATGCCGGGCCACCAATGAAGCCGGTCTCGACCTTCCGTAAACCGAGGAAACACTGATGCTGACGAGAAATTTCCGTTAAAAATACATATAAATTGCTCGCTAAAAATCGTGTTTATGGACTATGAACTAAATTTTGTTATAAGAACCGCCTTTTTGGGTCCTTCATGAGCAGTTCCTCTTTTAAAACTTTTGTAATCCTTACAAAAACATAATGAACTTTCATTTTTTACATTTTTTTCAGGACACTAAAGAATTCTTTTTCGCCAGAAGGACAATCTGAGCTTCTTCGTCAGTCTTTGTCACGTCATAACAGTGCACTTTACCGCCGCTGGTTAAAACTTTTGCCACCGCTGGTTAAAACTTTTTTGCTACAAATTTTTTGTGCTCTCCACATTCAGTCTTGCAGTCAGTACAGCACTTGAACAAAATCTGTTTCACATCCTACTTAGACGTTTATAGTGTAAAAGGCTTGAAGCGGACATCAACAAATGCAAACAACGCCCATAAGTATGGTTTATTCGATGTTAGATATACCATGTAGGATGTGATTCACAGATATGATAACTTTTAAATTCCGCAAATATACAAAACATAATATCTGGTATCATTCAGTGACCTTGATCAAACGCTTAGCCCCAGTGACTAGTCTTACTGTGAAACTGTGAAATCTCAGTGGTACTAAAGCGGGAGATCAAAACCGTAGCATTTTTCTACGTCTTAATAAGTATTTGCCAACAAAAAATTGCCTGATAATAGCAGGAGTACCTAACGGATCCGCTTTTCGAATTTCAGGCTAAGAATTTGCTGGCTGGTAACTAAATGATGGATGAGAAACTCTAGCTTGGAATTTTGCCGAAACGCTTTCCATGCTGTGGTTGACCCTTTGAATACCGATGCTGGCGGCTCCTAAAAAATCCCTTCCCCCGTAATCGTGCTGTTATAGAGAGCTACTATAAGATTTCGCAATGTTCAGGAAGATTGTTTGTTTCCAGTGGTTTTGCCAGCACAGAAAGAACTGAAACTATCTAATTGGTGTCATGACTGTTGCACTCTACTGAAGGAAGAATGAAAAATCTGAAGTGAACTGGTGAAAGAAAAGGCTTCAGTTGATCAGTACAGGGTAAACAGTGACAGCTGAAAAGTGACTAAGAAATACGCAGAAAAATGTTTTTCTGGCCCCATCCCTGATCCCATAAAGTTGTTATCAAGAATGGAAAGGACTATTAAAGCCACTGGCGCGTCATGGCATGGCAGCCGCTTGGCATCAACTCGCTTGAGCACGTGACGGATTGTCAAATGTTTGTTTCAATTCTTCCGGAGTTGCTGTCATGTGCTATAGTACGCTGAAGGAGACCACCAGAAACATTTCAACCTTCGTTGTTTGGAACGGAACGCAGAGATGAAAAAACTGCCTTAACATGGCTCATTATCAAACGTTAGTCAGTTTGCTTGTTGTGGTTATCATGTACCCGCTAATGGATGAATGTAGAACTCCTGCAGACGACCATTCTGAGGGTCGACGCCATTCGTCGTTGCGGGGAATTAATATATCGTGTCTGCGCCCTTGTCTTTGGGATACCCGACATCAGCAGAAGCGAAAGGTATGTATGCAGTAATTATGTAATTTTGAGAGCGAATTTAAGCTGAGCAACATAAGAAAGGCCATTGCTATGCGATACACAGAATTGGTGAAGCAACACCCAAGCATCCGCTTCTGCGGGGATCGACGGACGACATCCTGTTCATATGGGTGAACATTGTTTAGTATTGTCGTGAATATATTAATATGCGAATATCCCCCTTACGCTTATTGACAGTTTTCATTACCTTTTTCATCTCACTTTGCCAATGAAACCACTGCATTGAGCAAACTTGTAGAAGTGTGACGCTGCTATAGCAGCCATTGGTTAATGCGCACATTTGAGAATTGCCACAGACTTGTCGGGGAGTATTCTGTCACTTCTGTTGTTAGGTACTGCCGATTACTCCATAGTTAACCAATTTCAATTAGAGTGTTTGATAATGTGTGAAAATAAAAGAATTTGCTTTTAATTTCCGTTATTTTATTTCACGAGTTCCATGCCAGATGTGTTTTGACATCATGGATCATGTTTTCCGTTAGGGGATTAGATTTTTTTCCTTCTAATTTATTCTGTTTACAGTTGATGTCTTTTGATACGCATGTGTTGCCATACATCAAGAGTAGTATTATTTAGAAATTTTGCGGCGCTTTGGTAATGATCGAAAATTCTTTTAAATTTAAGTTTTCTAAGAAATATTTTTATTTTTATTTTGGTATGTGACCTTTCGTGATTACGTGCTGGTTAAATTGTAGGATGATCGTGCCGTCGCCAGCGTTCAACATGCATTGAAGCCAAGTGGCGAAGACGGATATGAAGCCAGTATTTCAATTAAACACGTGTCGGGATTGTCTTGCTACAAAATTGTGGCGTGGGGTTTTGATTATTGCAGGTCGCCGAGACATAATATTGAAATGTTCACGCGGATATATCAGAAGAATAGGACTCGTGATAACGAAAATTGCGAAATATTCTGTAAACTTTGAAAAGCAAGAAAAAAAAAGGAAAATGAAATGGAAAATATATTTACATGATAGTTACATCTAGAATGTGGCAGTGTGCTAAGGCGTTGCTTCAGCTATCCAAATTTTCATTATCAGTGGCAGATCTAGAGGACTATAGGGTAGCGATATTTTGTTTTGTTTAGAAAGCATCCCTTCCCCCACCCCCTTCCTTTCCCGGAAGTGTCTTAAAATATTGATAAGGTGTTACTGAAGGAAGCTGAAGCTCATTAGCTAACCGCTCCTTGGTATGGAGAAAAGGTTGAGACCTCAGACTGCCCTGCCAGTTCAGAGCGGCAAATTGGGCGCCGGAAATCTAGTTTAGTCCTTTCCGCGCGCTTTCCCGTCATCAAACGACGTCCATGTTCTGTTGCTAAATCAGCCTAGTGAGTGGGCTCCTCCGCTTCTGGCTCCATCGATTAGCATATGTCGTAATGGTGGACGGCCACGTTTTCCAGCCGCCCAACCATCCAGGCTAAAATTGCTGACTATGGCTGAAAATCTTTTAAAGCAGGAGCGTGCTCCTTTAAATGCAAAATTGGAAGAACTAGTATTTTGAAGGATTAGGAAGTGAATTGTACCCGAGGATTGTAACAGAAGGCGTGAGATCTGTAACTTGGAAATCTTCTCTAGTCTTTAGAGAGTTTCAGAGCGGAGTGTAGAGTGAACACGGCTAATATCATTTTTCTAAATAAAAATAATAGAAAAGTGAAAATAATAATAGTGATAAAAAATAGCCTGCGTGCAGACGTCTCCTATTTCCTTTTTGTTGCATGCGGAAAAGAGACTAATCTGCGTTTTTATTCCGAGTTTTTATGGGTGCTTTATGAGTGTTTCACAGCGTTTGTTGAACGCTCCGAACACGCTACCAAGGTTTATGTGTGAAAAGAATTTGATTATGTATAGTTGAGGTTTAAACAATCTTGTTATTTTATTGTCTGATCAGATGAAGAGTACCTTTGTTTTCTAAACAGACAAATTCCTTTTATGAATGTATCAAGCAATGTGAGGAAGGCAAGGCTCCTAGAGGTACGGAAGACCTTTTTTTCTATAATCAGTTTATCATTTTGCCTCATAAATGCTGATAGCTAAGACCTTTTATAACATAATGATCCTTTAACAGCTGAAATTAGGTTGCATCATTGAGCACAGAACTGGGAGTTCCCTCGGCCTTCGATTGAACTGAAAAGCCAAACATTTTTAAACTTTAATTGTGGATTGTAACGAGGGTCTAAAACAACCTCTCTCCAGGGGTGTACTGTGGAGATGTACCCGGTTAGTACAGGAAATTGACGATCTTATAACCCTATATGTAAACGTATACTAAAAGCCCAATTGTCTAATTTATTTCTTATTCATTGTAGTTTCGCTTGAAGGAGAAAACCCGCGTGTGTCAGTGAGATTAAGAAGAAAACGTCGTGCAGACGCCGGGACCGTACAAAGTAAGTAAAGCCGGAAACGTTTTGGACTGCAAAACAGTCCGGTTTTTTTGCGTATTCAAGTACACGCGAGCAGTCAAACAAGCGTGTGAGGCTTGCGCGCTTCGTCAGTGTATGTCGACTATAACATACATTTCAGAGATGAAGGGCACGGAACATGATTCCAAATTCTACAATTTAATAAGAAATGTATTATTCTTACTTCTACCTTTAGTGTCATTTTCTACGTGATGCACATATGTACGTCTTTTTCAAAATAGCAGCTTCAGCATTACCTTGATGCTTGTCCAGATCATGAGCCAGGATATGTCCTAGGGCTAGTCTCCTTGGGTTGCCACCAGGCTTCCCAGGAGCGTTGCGTAACGACACTAAAATCGGCTGCGTAGGAGACTAGGCTTAGGTAGACTTGCACAGTTTATATTTTTGAAACCAGTGTTAAACTCTAGATTTCGCTACTATCGTTACCTCAAGGGCCAGTGATAAGTCTATACATCATAATTGTTGGCAAGTAAAATTACTCAAGGCTGGTAAATTGTTAATGTACAGCATGAGCGTGAAAGTATACTGTTTTTAGCCATATAGATGTAGATTAGGGCCTGGAAGGGTATTCTCCGGATCCGGCCGGTACTTGACCAAAATACAGTGCGGGGTTCGGGAAAACGCAAAATTTGTTGACGTGATACGGAACTTAACCCTTAATGGGAGAGCAGGATTCGCTTAAGGTGGCTGAAAACAGTTTTGCGGGCGGCCAGCGGTAACTCTCGTTGACGGCGCGTGTTTCAAATTAGGCAAACAAACATGGTGGAGTACAAAGCAATGTACACAGAAGACGATTTCTCAAAATCTACTCATTAAAATTTTGTAATATTTGGCAGCATTTTTACTTTTATCGTATTTTAAATAATGAGAACTTTAAAATGGAAGTTGAACAGTCGAATTTTGTGGCGCATTTATTAATTACAGTACAATTATATCACTGATTATCTAAAAATCCGTCATTTAAAATTTCGTCAAACAAGTTTCAAATAGTTATGATTAACCATTACAGTAGGCTGTGTGCAAGTTTATAGGAAAATCTAATGGGAGAATTTTATGTAGACTGAGCGAAACTGAAATTTTAAGGCTGTATTCAATCGTTCATGTTGCCATGGAAACTAACAAAACGTCACATTTTACCTGTCAATCAAAATCTTTCATCAGTATATTTTTCACTTGCCAAGTTTCATTTTGTGAGCTGCAACCTTTCTATAGCCATGATTTGGCAAATAACATGTACTCACAAACTGCCAAAACTGTGTTCAGCCACCTCAAATCTTGGCACGTGAAAGAAGAGGGTATTCAGGGTAGAGATGACAGAAGTTCGGGATGCGGAATTGTCGTGCAAAAGGAGCCGTACTGCGGGATCAGGGTCCCTTATCCCGGCAGACCCTGATAGATTAGTAAGGAGACTTAGTAAGGATACCATCATATGCACACAAGGCGAATACGTAGAACATAGCAGTCTGATTAACTCAGTAAATCAATGCATCCCGACGAAGTAATATGTTCGGAGTGTTATCTTCTCCTTTATTTTCAAAGGTTTTTTTATTATCCTGCGTGTTGGTGGTAAGGTTTAGTGGGAATTTATCGTCATCACGGGGGCGGGTGCGAGGGGGAAGAGACGAGGTCTGGGACGGAGAAACCATGTTTTCACAACTTGCAAAGCAGCTGTCACTCTGCGTGGTGGTCAGCGGATAATTGCAGTATTTGTTCCTTCTCAAAACCGTTGATCTATGATTTTTGACGTAATGCGCATGATCAGTACACAAGTCCGCTGGCAAGACCCTTGCTGACTGCTTTGCAAGTTGTGAGAACATCGTTTGGATTTCATTTAAGAGTATGTGGGGGAAGTAGCTCCCCCTCCCCTGATCGTCATTCATTGATATAAACGGATAAAGCAAGGGTATCAAAAGAAAAACAACGGCGAAAAATGCAGTTAAAGATTTCATTTTATTTTGGATTCCAGCATGCCACGGTGTTTCTACTTACACTAAAAATGTTGGTTGGCCTGTTCCTACTAAAATTCTGCATGTTGACTTCCAAGCCAATTATCATTACAATGTATCGTGGAAGCCCTTCGATGAGAATACCATTACAGGTAATGAACTGCGCATATATACTTAGTAATGGCCATTGATACTTGGGTGTAACTGGTGACAACCAGATGTAATCTAACCTCAGTTAGTAACTTAACCAGGGCTCTGTTGTTCGATCAGCCGATTAGCGCCAACCTGGGGTTAAATTTGATCCCGGTTTCTCTTTCTTTTGTTCGAAAGCATTTTTCCCTTAATTTTCTCTGTTCTATTTAGATACTCCTCTCACCAAATTGTAGACAAAGAGAACTAAATTAAACTGAATTCAAATTTCAACCTTGGGTTAACTTAACCCAGCTCTGGACAACCCGGCCCAGAAGTTAAGTTCCGTCTGTAGTGCAGGTTACCAAGAATTATGTCCTTTACTATCGTCGTAAGTTTCAGATTTTCAATCTGGCTTGCGCCAGTTCTTAGGCAAAAATAAGATTGAAGCCAGCAGAGGCGGACGGAGGTGTGGGGGAACACATATGCAGTAACCGTGAGTGAGAAAGGCTAGCTACCAGCTAGCTAGGGAGGCTCTTTTTATTAGTAAGGGAAAACAATGGCTCCTCTAGGAACAAATAGACGTGACGAAGTTCCTTTGATATACCATACAGCTTAGTCACCCACACTAATCACAATCTACTTTAATTTTATATATTTTTCAAACCCTATTTGTAACGAACTTTCAGTTACGAACTTTCAGTTTTATCTTCATTTTTCTTTTACGCCTTGAAGAAGGTCTGTGTTTCAAACCGAAATATTGGGCAAAGTTGTTTAATTATATTTTTTTGTTTTTTTCTTTTGTTCACTTATTCATCGCCTCGCTGTACTGACCAGTTTGCCGTTTTATATTTTATAAAGGCAATCGGCTTGCAAGGAACTGTGGTAAAAATACGGTGCGAAAATTCAGAAGCATCGTGGGTAGAAACCAAAAATTTTTGTCCTTGTACGGATTAGGTCTGCTGCCTTGCTCGCTCGCTTCAGGCTCGCTTGCGCGGCAGCAATAATATCATTTACAAATATTTAACTGATGGAAATCTTAATTCTTTAGAACACAATTGGACACATTATTCACTGTTTTACACATTCCTGAGAGACGATGTTGATCCGGGCCCCGGGTTGGAGTGTGTACTCATACCAAAGGTTAGTAAGCAAAGGTTTTTCTCTGATTCTAAACGTGCATTCAGGTTACTAATTATTATTGCACCTCTCCGTTGTTGTGAACACGTTATGATTGTCAATAAAAGAAAAAGTAGTGCGCTGAGGTGGAACAGGAGGTGATTTTTACGAGAAAATAACCTACTGTTCTATGATGTAAACTGAGATGTTACTTTTCAAGCCAATTAAAGGAAATAAACCGTCTACGTGGAGGAGTCGTGTGGTGGAGTCGTGTGGGGCATATACTAACCTTTGGGCATCTTGTCGCTATTTAGGCGTTGAAATCTGGATGTAAGTTTGTCAGGATGATTTTTAGCAAGAATGTCCAGCGGTGTCATTATTACTTAGTTTCAAATCGTTAAACTCTTATTACGTCATTCTAATGTGTTAAGAATCGTACATTGTGGCGCGCGCAAATAGGTTCAATTTGTTTTCGTACGACTGTAAACTGTTTGTAACCAATTTTACAGTTTTAGATGGAAACGATGTTACAACCCTTTCTACTTTCTTATGCCAATGATGTTTTTCTTATTTCCGTAAGAAAACAAAGGAAGTTTTGTATCAAAACAAGGTAAACGTCAGCCTCACATTCACTCGAAGGCTAGGGTACTAAGGCCACAACTGTGAAATAGGCTAACCACTAGTTATAGAAATTAATATGTTTGTTTGCTTTATCGTTTTCAGAACAGAACGCACTGGTTGTTAGAATATAAGCCGCCACGGTATTTATCCACACAACCAACGAACCTCCTCTCTACAGTATGTTTGAATTTTTTCGAAGCTTAGGTTGCTTGCTTATGTCTATGGTATTTTTGTACATCGGCTACAGTATACCCTTTATGTCAGATTCCGAGGGAAACAGTTAGTTTTGTTTTCTCGACAGCCCTGATGTTTCCCTCAACTTCGTCTTGGGAAACACCAGGACTCGAGGGAAAGCAAAACTAACTGGTTTCCCGAGGGACCTGACATTAAATGTTTTGTTATATTTCTAGACTTTCACTTCAACGTACTTCAACAGCAACAAAAGGATACGCTTTAGCGGAGCGAATCAAAACAGTCGACTCGGTAATTATAAGAACACAAATTAAATTCTCAAAACCACTAAATAAATGATTTACAAAGTACCTTTCCTTATATTATCTGCATCTTTTCCCTCCCGACTAACTGCTGTTTCTCTTCTGGGATAACTTTGAAAATCGTTGCTTTTAGCTTTAGGCTTCATGTTTGTGTTGTTGTGTTCATTCACGAAAAAGAAAACTGACAGTGTTTTTCCCGCCTTCTGTCACGCCACTTTCCACCATGCTTTGCTCACGTGCTGTAATGTATCCCGAACAGGGTACATTGCTTGATGTATCACGATCGGGATACATTTGATTTTAGTCAAGGCCATGTGACCAAGAATCAGCCAATGGCTGTCCCTGTTTAGTTGAGTGAAAGTCTAGGAATATAACAAATATTAATATAGCACGTCTAGTAATAATATTACGGTGTTTTCTGTAATGGCCGATAGCACAACCCACAGATGACGTCAGAGTTACTAATTTGCAATTTTTGTTTGACTATTGTCATTTTTGTCATTTTGATGACAGAAGTATGCGAAACATGACATTTTAATGGCAAAAAACAAACAGAAGTGTGAAATTCGTACCGTTGCAGTACTCTCACCACTGGGCTATCAAGCCAAACGCAAGCCATTAATATGTGAGTTCCTAATATGTAACATACAGCAAACACGTGCTATTCAGGAAGGCATGTGCATGTGACATCCCCCGTTCCTTTTTTTTTTGTAAACAAGGAAAATAAAACCTAAATACAGGGAACTGAGCTTGCGTGTGGCACCTGTAACAATAACAGATAACATTTCTAATGCACAAAATACTTGAGTTCCATAGCATTTTTCTAGAAAGTCAGTGTTCATAATGGTTCATTTCTCTGTCTTTCCGAAACTCTCCTTTTGGGTGCCTGAGGAGTTGCCACTGAAAGTCCCACAGGGGATGTTGTCTTAGCGGGAATTTCTCTGGGGAAGTACTTTGGGAGGCATGGGTCACTGGGTGGGCCACCTGATCCTCTGTTAGTGTTGCTGGGATGTGACTTGATCTGGTCGGGTAGGCTCAGCCTCCATGGACTGGCGGAGAAAATTGCGATTTCGTCGGAGGATTTGGCCATCTTCAGTCTTGACTTTGAAAGAGCCTGGTGCTTCATGCTTCTCTACAGCAATGGCGGGGTGCCATGTACGCCCTTGGTGAACGGTCACAGGGACACCAGTTTGGAGCGCGGGTAGGGCCTTGGTGCCCCGATCATGGTATCTCTTTTGTCTTTGTTGTCTGGCTAGCAAAGACCTGTGTAAATCCTCTGCAACCTTTGGAGATAGGAGAATTGTCGCAGTTGACAGCCTGTCTTTTAACACTCGGCACACTGTGCTGGAGAGTACTCAAGGCCTGATATTGGTGTATTTCTGTATGCTAAGAGGGCCAATTGCATATCTCGTCCTTCTTCTGATGCTTTCTCGTTAGTTGTCTTATTGTTCCAACTGATCTCTCACCTTTCCCATTGGATGGGGCCTGGTGAGGACTAGATGTCTCAACTTCGAAGCACCACTCTTCGGCAAACTGAGCAAACTCATTGCTCCGAAATGGCAAGTTGTCTGCAATGGCTGTGTCTGGTTTGCCAAGTGTTTCAAAGCAGGTTTTCAGGTATGAGATCACGCGGCTTGCAGTCTTTGTGGATAACTGTTAGACGTCTGGATATCTGAAAAAGTAATCCACAACTAGAAGATAATCTCTCCCCCTGAATGTGAAAATGTCAATCCCTAGTTTTGACCATGGACTCTCTAGGATGACATGCGGGATAAGTGGCTCGCAGGGATTGGCAGGCTTGTATTTGGCACATATGGAGCCCCTTGATTTTGTTTCCTCGATGTCTCGCCCCATTCTAGGCCAGTACATGATGAAGCGCTCTCTTGCTTTACATTTCTCTATGCCCAAGTGGCTCTCATGTAGATTAGTCAACATTTCATGGCGCACGCTCGGCGGTATGACTAAGGATTCACCTGTAAATACCAGACCTTCTATAATGTGGAGCTCGTCACACAGTGGCCAGTACTGTCGTGTACAGGTGGGGGTGTCTCTCTTGTATGCTGGCCATTCCTTAATGATGAGGGTTTTCACCATCTGTAGGGCATCATCTGCAGCTGTTGCTTGTTTCAGAAAGTTCATTTTGTCATTGGAAATTAATTGGAAGGGAGGAAACCAGATTGTGTGTTCTCAGCTCCATTTCCTCAATGTGGTTGTCTTCAGCTGGAGGTGAGGATGGCGGGTGTGCCCGGGATAGCATGTCAGCGATGCACCCCTTGGTGCCTAGGGCATAGTGCAGGTTGAGTTTGTACCTCAGCAACCGAAGAACCAGCTGAATTCTTGGGGATGCATTCTGGAGTGGGTTGCGGATTATGGTTTCCAGTGGCTTATAATCATTTTCTACTTAAACTTCTCTTCCGTAGATGTAATGGTGAAAATTTTCAGCAGCTAATGTGACTGTTTGGAACCAACGCTGTTCAGTTTGAGTTAATGCTCGTTAGGCATAGACCACTGGGCCACTGTCCTGGAGGAGGCAGGCACCTAGCCCGGTGGATGAGGCATCAGCTTGTATGGTCACCTTTTTGGTGGGGTCATAGAAACGTAGGACTGGCTCGCTAATGAGAATTTCTTGGATCTTATTAAGGGCCTGTTCATGTTCTGGTAACAACTAGAAATCCACACCTCTCTTAAGTGGTTGCCTGATAGGAAACATGGCTTTGGACGTGTCAGGGATGAAATCCTTAAAGGAGGCCACCGTGCCCATCAGTCTGCGAACATCTTCTTTACTTGCTGGTTGTGGTAGCTCCACCTTTTCTTTGAAGAAAACATGAAGAACTGTATTTGGTGGAGATGTTTTCAGCATACAGGCAATCAACCAAAAATTCATCCTCATTACTGCTTTGATCAATCATTTCATTTTCATTGCGATATACCGTTCTGCATTGGCTGCTGAAGTGGTTTGGGCCTCCACATTTTAAACAGGACTTTCCCCAAGCTGGGCACTCATTTCTCGCATGCGTGGTACCGCATCTCCTGCAACTTTGTCCTCTACTGCCGTTTCGTACTCCTCGACCCAGAGAGCGAGATTGCTTGCCACCTGTTGAAGCGGTTTGTGTTTAGGCGATTCGTGTTGAGCGCGTCTACTTGTTGCTCTTTCATCCTCGCAGCGCCTTTCAGACGTCCTTCTGTAGGTCTAGCTTCGGTCGCGTAGCAGCCACTCTTTTAGCGCGGGATTTTCAGTGGAGAATACTATTTTGTCTCCGATCATGTTATCTGGTTCAGCAAACTCGCAAGGCAGAGAAAGTGTTCGTAGCTGAGTTAGAAATTCGTCAAATGTTTGGCGCGAGGTCTTCAAGTAGTCCCAGAACTGATACCTGGATAATACAATTCGTTTATGGCCCGCTAACTCGGTCTCAAACTTAATCTTCACGTGCTCGTATTTTTCATTGTCTTCACCTTCTTGCTATTCGAAGTGGCTGTATCGCTCCAAGCTAACGCGTCGGGTCCAACTGCCGACAACAACATGGCGATCTTAGTCGCATCGGGTTTCTTGGTCATCTCCTTCGCGGCGACATACTATTCAAATCGCTGAATCCACCTTCTCCAGTTTTCAAGGGTTCCCTTGAAGCCGCAGGTATTCGGGAAGCTTGAAATCGTGCTCCATTTTGTTTTGTGAATCCTACTATTCGACACCATGTAACACACAGCAAACACGTGCTATTCAGGGAGCCATGTTTTATTCCCCAGAGTCTTACCAAGGCAGGCCTGGTTACATATGTGACATATCTTTAGAAGGTAAAGATATAAAGAGTGAATATATGAAATATAGAAAATTTTCGCTCACGTGGGCAACAGCTATGCAAATTTCTTACAACAAAAGAAAGATTTTGCATTTAAGAAAAAGGTTTAACTCCCACAGGATTAGTTTGGGACACCAACATGGCCCCCGTTTTATTATTTTGGGATATGGCGGACGTGACGTAACAAACCCTCTATATTTGAACTGCGGGAGAAAGATTTTTGTAACACGTGAAAGAAGAAGTGAAAGGAACAGGTGAGAGCACTGTAACGGTATCGCGGCAGAGGTCATGGAATCTAATCTCGCTCAAGCCTGAATTATTGTTCAAGTTTCCTTTCATAAATAAGTAAGAGGATCTTTAACGTGTTGAGGAATTGTAAATACCTTGTTTTTTCTAAATTGCAGCCCACAAAGTATATGTATAACCCAATTAATTTCATACTTGTCAGGAGACATCACTGTTTACAAACATTGTTTTTGTTATTGAAATTAATGACGAGTGTAACAAAAGAATCTCTTGTTACAAGAACCAATGGATGAAAAGAATAGATGACGTCAGCGTGAGTATCGCTATAGCACAAGTTGCTGAACAAGACGATTTTTACATCTTTGATTCGCAGGTTGTCTCTTATCCATTCAGTAGAGACTTGGAGGGAATGATAGATTTACACTCATTTGCCGCAACAGATCCCGCAAGTATGACATTTTAGCTTAATTGAGTTAGTTTAATTAGTAAGAGTATGTCTACACGCTACCGAATAGCTCTTGCGCCGGCGCGAAAACCATGTCCAATAGGGCTTCTGTTCACATATGAGAACGGTGAGTTTGGCGCGATTTCTGTAACGGAGCGAAGCTGCCCCTAGCCGATCTCTAAAGTAGATCGTCCGTACCACACTTCGTGCCACTGTGAACAGGTGTTCTTACCATGGCCAAGCCGAAGTATTTTTCATGTCCAAATATGCGGTTTAGTGTGGATGACCCTAAAACAAGCTCCGGAAACACCTTCTAACACCTAATAACAGATGCTAACTGTATTTATTTCATGATTCACACCTTTTCTTTTGTTATTCAACAGCCTTTATTTAAAGTACAACCCTCTTGAATAGTCAACAAACTGAAAGTTCGGGAAGGGCTTGATAACGTAGGAGGGAAGAGCGGGGCTGATGAATTGAATTAAAAACTATTATTTAGGAATTTATCTGAATAAATCTCCCGTTTGAGGGATTTATACAGATAAATCCCTCGACTGAGGGATTTTATACAAATTAACCCCCAAACGAAAAAAATAATGGAAATCAATTCTTATAAACGTTCTTGTACTGCAATTAATTGCAATTCAACTTTTCTGTTTCTGACGACATAAAATTGCTCTAGACCTCTAGTCCAATTTAAACTTCGAATTTGCTCAGCCAATAATTAAGTTCGTCCTTGTCAGCGATATTCAAAATCTCAGGATTGACTTGGGGAATGGTCTTACTGTCTCCAATGACTTGGATCAAATCGTTGCGTTTCCCCGCCCATTCAGACCAGACACGGACTGCCCACCATGTGTTTATTCGTGTATTTGCGGTATTCGAGATGTCTTCCTCTTTTCAAGTTCTTCATTGTCAACGCTAGCAATTATTCTACGGTCTCCTTAAGTTTTCTGTGGATCTGTCTGTCCTTCCCATGCTAAAATTAGGTATTATACTCCTTGCGAAAAACGATTTTGTGCCAGAAAAAGCTCTTCGTCGCAGACCATGAACTCCATGATAACATGAAAGCATGGACCGACCTACTGAATAATCGAACACGCCCATAAAATGGTCAAAACAACTGAACAAAGAAACCAAAAAATACAAAGCAAACTCCCTTGAGGACGCCAGAAAAATGTTTCTCAAAACCTTGTCAAAATCTCACAATTTTGTAACTTTCATTGTTTTTTTTTAATTCGATGAATGTGTGCGCGTGTATGTGGCTAGTGTTTTGTTCTCTTGAACAAATGGTCTTAATTATTGAATCATGGTAAAATAGGGACCGAAAATTCGGTTCTATTTTTATAATATTAAGACAGACACATGTGTTTTCCATTTTCAAAGATCTGTCAGGTATAATATCATGAAATAAGTTTGATAAATACCTCGAGCGTCGGTCCATATGCAATCCGTTCTCGGTATTTATCTCTTAGGGCCTGTTTACATGGAGGTGGGGAACCCCAGGTAGGTGAGGTAACCTGCTTATGTGGGGTAAAAAAATAACCCTCCTTTATATGCAATCTTACAACCCCACCATCCCGGGGTGCACTTTCTCAACATTATTGAATGGTCGCTAAGCACGTAAACAAGAAAAATGCTGGCAAACCACGTGTTTTGGCGATTAATGCACTTCTACACTCCCTTGTTGCTCTTGCTGCAACCTTCTGTACAATGGCTTTCTATTGTTAACTTTAATAATGATGCAAAGCCACCGCCAAAGTGAAATTTGCAAGAATTTGATGTATCACGAGCCCGACCCCGGCCAGGCGGGTTACCCCACCTTGAAACGTTTACATGGCAAAATTTGACCCCGGCTGAGAGGGTAACCCGGTCTGGTAGACCGGGCTACCCGCTTGGGAGGTTACCCCACGTATCATGTAAACGTGATCAAATTAAAATGAAAGATTATATGGACAGGCGGGTTACGCCACCTAAGCGAGTTACCTCACCTACCTGGGGTCCCTCACCTCCATGTAAACAGGCCCTCACTTAACAATTTGCTGTGCTGAGGGTGTCTGCATTAGCGGGTGCTGACTATACTAACAACATGCGGTTCCAACGGTGCCTGCGCTAACTGGAGTTGACTGTATTAACAGCTTGCTGTCTCGTGAGTTTCCCGGGTAATAAAGGCTATTGAACTAACCAAAGCACCAAATAATAGGTTAAACTCTAACCTCTAGTCAATCCTAATCTAGATCGTTGTAAGTTTTCGTCAGTACCGTATAACAAGAGATTCATGCTTATAATTAAGACACTCAATTGCAAATTTAACATTGCCTTCTTTTTCTACAGGTTTACCAACTTTCTCGCCCTACTTTGCCATAACTAAAGGTGAGGCATTTTATATTAATTAATGATATGTCCCAAAATACTTTTAGGGGCTGTTTACATGACACCAAGGCGACTTTCGCCCCGGAGCGAGTTCACTCCGGTTCCCTCTCATGGCTCTATATTTGTTTACATGATACCACCACAAAATGTCATGTCGGTGCGAGTCACCCCGGCGTGCTTTCACCCCGGTTCTTGTACCGGAGCGAGAATTTCACTCCGGTATGAAATCTTGCAGCGGTTTCATGTAAACGCGAAACGACCACCCGTCTCGGTGTGAAATCGGTCTGCCGGTAGACTGGAACGGGTAGCGCATGCGTAAGATTTGCTATTTTGAATCACACGTGTATTTTATCATCATGAAGTGTACCTTCAAATGACGAGGTATGAAATGACCCAGTCATTATGCAAACGCAATACGAAATCAAAAAGTCATCCCGGTATGAGACTCGCACCGGTGCGAGTTTTCTCATGTAAACACGCCCTTAAATCATCGTCATCGTCGTCGCCGTAGTTGTCGTCGTTATGACTTTGAGTTGAGATTTACAAGAGGGACAGCAATACGAACGTCAAAAAAGCGATAACTTTTATTAAGCATGTCAACTGAAATGTTTTTGCTTGTGGGTCTCATCGTCTGGCTCAATATTTTTTGCTTTTACTGCACGTCTACAGGGTGAAATTTCCCGTTGCAGTGTTTTATGGAAGATTTAAACACAAGCGGTCTAATTCTTTGTTTTCCTTTTCTGAAATTGTATAATGAAGTGAAGTGGAGACTTAATTTAAAGAGGCTAATACCTGACAGTTATAATTGGAACTGATAAACTTGTGGCTCTCTTTTAGCTTAAAATCGATAAAATAGTAAAATAATTTTACAATTGTGTAATCCAGAAAATATCCAACCCCCCCCCCCCCCCCCCCCCTGCCACGAGGGCACTTTTGCTTTAGACCCCCCACCCGCTTGGAATTTCCATTCCAGGGGGTGCTTGTCGTACTCCTCCCACAACCCCTGGAATATCCGTAATTTTTCAATTTGGTTGGGTACCCTCTGGAAAGAATATTTCTGTCAAAAATGCTGTTGCACTTTATTTTTATGTGTAAGATACTTTTTTTTCTAGGATAGAATAAGAAAAAATATTTTATTCCTGTTAATACAGTGTCTAGTAATCTTAAGGACTTTCTAGGTAATAATTAACCATGGCGGCGATACCTTACACTACTGAAAACACGAATAATGCCATCTGCAAAAGAACCTAAACACCACGTAAACTTTCATTACTTCCTTTCAGTTAGAACATGTCACAAGAAGGCTTCGAACATGACCTAATTTCGGTGAACCAAATGTATAATAAAACAACAACTTGATAACCGGAGTTTTATTCATGAGCCGATGACAATTGTATTAAACTATCGTGTAAGCCGGGAAAAAAAGCATTCAGCCGATCGTAATGAAAGTCGATCAATGCAAACATGAATACTTGTTTTAAAACACTGGTTAAGAGTAAAATAACTGAAAGACGAAAACAAGACATGTTTCGATCGTTCAACGATCATCTTCAGTTGTGAATTCGTTTGCAAGTTCGGTTGAATTAATACAAGCAATGATGTATAAGTTAAAACGTGATACAATTTAAAATTTCGAAAAATTAACGTACAATTTTAAGATGCGCGACACACGGAATAACACTTGCGCGAGCACTACACTTAATACAACCGAGAAAATTGTAAAAATTGAAATAATTACAATGGTTATGATGATGATGATGATGATGATGATGATGATAATAATAATAGTAATTGTTGTTGTATAAAAATATATATAAAAAATCGTAAAATAAGTCTCACACAGTTAGTTAGTCGATCTAATTCCCATACTGTTACCAAGTGATTAAGTATTATTGAATGAGCTCGAGGCTGAGTGTGATGTGAAGAAAAAAACACACGATAATACTCGACTGCGCGTTTTTTGAACGGCTTCAAAATCTCTGATATAGATCAACTCATTCTTGCACGAATAATTAAATCTGGGGTTATTTTGGTCTAAAACATTGGACGTAAAACTTAGCTGTGTCTTTATGAGATATAAAGACACTCATAAAGGTTTTTTTTCTCTATGAATTGTTAACGAGTTTTTGAACAGGTGGATAACAGCTACCGTGATCAGCATAATCTTCACATCATACGAAAGCCGACTTCAATAATTGTTTTATTGTTCATTCAAAATATTTTAAGTTTATTTCCTTAGACTTTCTTCAAAACATTAGCCTATTTTTCGGCACGGTGTCAGGATATAAATAGATGTTTTCGTCTTGCATTTACTGCTCAAAAAGTAGATAACATCCATCGAGCAATATATGTTTTACGTATTCTTGTATTTCTTCCGTTCAGTTTTAGTGTGAAACTCAGCTACTTTGTCTTTGGATGGCCGTGAATACCATTGTTGTTAGTTCACTATTTCGGAGCCAGCCTCGTTTCCAAGCAAAATAATGTACCATCGATCAACCTCGTTTTCAAGCAAATGTACCATCGAATTGATGGTATGTTGCTTGCATCTTTCAAATATGGTAAGCGCCAGTTGGTCATGAGGAATTAGCCGGGGGACTTAATTCAATCAGAAACGGCGAAATGTTTTAAGTGAGGGGTTATTTAACTCTTGTCGGATTATTTTCTGTTATTTACAGCTCCAAAATTTGATTTGGCGATTCCTATTGCTAGTGGATCATCAGCACTACTCGTTATTCTGTTGATTGCAATTTATGTTTGGCGAAGAAGAGTAAGTCGTCCTCATGAAGGTAATTATAAACAACGTTTGTTGACACTCTGCAGGTAACTGGTCACTCGAGGGAACTGTTTACCGGTTCAGAGCATCCTCCTCATAGACTAGTAACTAAGCGTTTCTTTTCCTTCCATCTAAAACAACAAATTAGTATAGGTAATAGCATGATTTGTAGTGATATTTGGCATAAATACCACGAGTGATATTTCAGAATTATTATTATTGAAATTTGAGACAATTTTGAAACGTCACGAGTGGTATTTATGCCAAATATCACGTACAAATCATGCTTGTCTATTATTTGTTTATACTACTACCCGCAAAATGTTTGTAATTTTCACATGTAGGTATTTCAAACTAAGCTGAAATACCACTGACTGCTCTAAGCCAATCAAATTGCAGAAATTTCTCATGTAGTAGTATAAGATCCTGAATAGCATCGGCAGGTACTTTCGGTCTTTGTTTATTTATCTGTAGCACAAGCAGTCACCTGTACCTGTAAAATGTCGTGCCCTGTAGATACAGCAACGACTGAGTACAATGTATCTCCGGTACGAAATAGGCCACTTCAATAAAAAAAAGCCATTCCAGTCTTATGGGCTTCTTATTTGAGCTGGACTGGCTTGCTTTGCCAAGGTAACTCAGTTTATCCTGGCTTTGCATGATGAAACCCAGTCGGGGGCTGTCGTGTTTACAGGGAGTCTGCGAACAGTCAGCGTATGAGCAGTGTGTTACCCGCTTTCCTGTTGCTTTTTTAGTTCGCCGGACTGGTCCGGAGAGCGTTAGTACAGGGCAAATCTGCATCTTGCTTAGCCGTGATACTGGCACCAGAGTACTAGGATCTCAGTTAACCTGGTTTGCTCGGCTGCTTGTGATCATAATAGTTGTTGTTGCTTTCCATTAATGCTCCGAGGTCTCGACAAATAAAGCTAGTCATGGCTGGGCCAGCCCGGCTCATACTGGTCTCCGCGGCAGCCGTTTTTGTTTCCTCACACAACATTCCTCCACCTTTCCTCCTCATCACCATCCTCGCGCTTCTTGGGGTGGAGCGTCGCGTTACGAGACAAAAACGACTGCTTAGTAGACTAGGCTTAAACAATCGACTCCCTTAATTTCGCCGGAGCGTAGTTATTTCAGTTTCCATTGTTGGGCTGACAACAATTTTTGTAAATGCAGTTGGGACTAAACTGTTTCTGTGATTAACAATTTATGTATGGTAGTTGAAAATGGTACATATTTTGCTCTTTATGGTAGAAATAATGTAAAATGGTTGGTTTTCAAAAAACCAAAACCCAGGCGTATTTTATCCTATTAAATTACTAACGAGTTTTTCTTTTATTTTGTTTTTATACATATTTTTATTAGTTCCCGTTAGGCACCGAGCAATTACCAGGGCTAACAACATTACAGGTAGCGTTTGTATTAGTTAAAAAGTAATAAAAATTTTTTGCCATTTTTCCCTGCCTGCGTAGCGCGTTGTTACGAATTTCTGTTTGCCAGTTAAAGAGCACGATTTGCTTTTCGGAGCACTCTTTGTTGTATATTTAGATCTCGTTATAACCAAGTGAAGAGCATGCTGCCGGTCTTCTCGCCTCAAACCCTAATAAGGTCGCGACAAAGTGGCTCCTGAAATTTTCATCAACAAGAGTTACGGTTGCTGTATCATTGTTGAATTTTTGGGTTCTTCATTCATTTCAGTAAATCACTGTAGGGATAAATAATTTATCCACCCTGTTCGAAGAGAGTTTGAAATTGCTTTCCTGTGCCAGTTGCTTAGTTATTTCCTTTTTTCCCTTTTTTAAATGGTTCTTATTACTGCTGGGGTGCCTCAAGGGTCTAAACTAGACCCCTTGCTAGACACCCAGGACGTAGACGATACCACGTAGAATTATTGGAGAGGGGCCAAAATTGCGTGTCGTGAGGATCATGGCGCACAAAATCAGTCTTTTCCTTCTTTCATTTAAAATGTTTTCTGTTTTTTTTTTTAACCTTGATCATTATCAACTTTTTACAGCAAACGCTGCTACCGACAACTTACCTTCAAATCAAGAGAATGGCAACGGTAATTATAAAAGATGACATTACCCATTGGCTATAACTTTTAGTTTAATGCATTAACTCTTTCACTTGACAAATAACCTTCCTTTCAATTATAAATTTATATTTGTGAAATCCTAGGAAATAAGTAATACCATACACAAGATGTGTCAAAGAAGTTTTATTTGAATGTAACACCATAGGATATCCTCAGTCTACAGATTTAAAAGTTAGTGCAACAAATAATCTCGCTGTTTCCCGGTCTCGGAGAGATTAAAAATGTCGTTTGCTATTTGGTGAAGAAGTTTCCGCCTTGTTAAGAGTCGAAGAAAATGACTGAAAGACGACAGGACTAACTCCAGTGTCGTTGTGGCGTTGAGGGAGGTGCCCGACATGGTGAAACTCAAATTTGTTCTTTTATACCGACATTAATTAAGGGAGTAGGAGTAGGAGGGGTGGGGGGTGGGGGAGGGGGCGGCTTATTTGAAGGCGGGCGCTTTTTTAATAGTTTTATTTGAACTGGACGCTAATACAGTATACTTTCAGTCGAAATCTGTTCATTGCATCTTCCTCAACTGCCAGTTCTCAATCTTAATTCTGGGCTGATAGAAATTCGGTAAATACGATCATATTATTTTAACTTTTTTTTAATCTATAAATTCTTTGACATCTTGTAACCTCAAATTATTAACCAATTATTCGAAGCCTAGTATGTTAAGAAGTTTACTTTTAAAACTTCTTTGTAATCTCGACCGTCTGCCCCTTTTCATTTATTCACTGTTTTATTTTGTCTTTATATTTATTTATTTATTTATTATTTTATTTAAATTAATCTTGTAAAGTGTTGTAAATACTGAAGTGTAGGTTGTCTATATTTAATTCTACGGACATATCTTGGATTCTTGGCGAATTCGTTGAATCCATTTTGCTTCACTTTCTCTTTCGTAGAAAGCTACTACAGCTGTTACTACCCAGAAAGCGAAGCCTTCCGCCAACAAGTCGCCGCTATTGTGAACAAATTCCGAGCCAATGGTTATAATGTCATCATGGATGCAATGGTATCCCACGAAATTAGCTCGCTAGGTCCTACAAAATGGGCTGAAGTACAGATCAGAAAAGCGAAAAAAGTGTTGGTTTTTCTTTCTCCCGGGCTTTTGAAATTATCACTTGGATACGAAGACATGCCGCGGTCTGAGGTAGAGTGTAATTGAATATATGAGCACTTCAGAACTTGTTTTATGTCTGGTCTTGACTTCTAATTAGATGCTGATCTGTTTCAGGGATTTACATTGTAATGAAAAAGGCTGATGCATGCCGGTGCTTCATGATTCAAACGAAATATTATTTATAACATCCAACAAAAGTTAAGCGCTCGCTCTGGTTGTGCGCTCAACAAAGCTGTGCGTTCCACTTTCTTAGTGACTATATTTTGTTTTTAATTTGCCTCACAATTTGCAAGGGTTTTTGTGTTAATACTGAGAGAAGGTTTACAAAAACCGTTACAAATAACGTAAAAAGGCCTTACAGTCCTCATTGAGATGGAGAACTTCTTACTCAGCGAAAAGACTTTTAAAAGAAAAGATTTTGCAAAAACATATTTACGCACGCCATAGCGCCAGCTGCAGCGCGCACAAATGACTTACTTTTATTCCCCAGCTAACTGTGAGAAAAATTAAAAGTTGTTCTTTTTTGACGTTATAAAAGAAATGGTAAACGTTGCAGCTGTCCTCAAGGGAGGTTTGCTAAGCACTCAAGAAGCTAGTAAAATTGTCGGCTACGCCTCGAGTAACTCTTACGCTTCCATTTGTGCTTGGCAATCTCCCGCGTGCATCCATAATCCGATAGTTGCATCCTGCTCGTTTACCATTTCTTAAATCTGTAACATTACAACGCACTTTTTTTTTGTCAATGATAGGATGCCAATCGTGTGTGGTGTGAGTTGGAAGTTCTGCGAAGTATCTACAACAGAAGTCGCTCTGCCGCAAAGACGGTTTGCTTAGAGCTGCCAGACATGCCAGTATCGTCAATGGAACATCCTGTGTTTTTGAAAGTTATCTACAAATGGCCAAACGATTTTGAGAAAATCCTTCGTGGTCTAAACGACAGACCTTCTATATTGCCGAAATAAGAAGTCCTGTTTAGGCGCTCTACTGCAGAGTGTTGTTCACAGTTGTGGGTAGCTTACCCATGCCCGTATAGTAGCCTAAGAAAATAACCCACATGATTTCGCAAAGCCACTTCTGGTTTCCCCGCGAGATCAGGTTAGTGACTCGTCATCAGTCTGGGGAATTTCTCCGCTCGTTCCTCAGACGTCGCTGGGAAATCAGTAGTGGGCAGTGCTGGATCCAGACCTTGAGATAAGGAAGGGGAGGGGAGGGGAGGGAGGGGGGGCGGTCATCCAGACCCTTAGATAAGTTAGATGAGGATGGGAGGCGATTTCCCCAAATTTTTTTTTCCGCCTTTCAGGCCTCAGTTTGGTCTAAAAAAAGAGGGGAGGGCGGCCCCCCCCGGCCGCTCCCCTGGATCCGCCACTGGTGGGGTAGCGAAATGCATGTTGTTTTCTTAGGTTAATTCGGGTAAAACGTCTCTTATCCAAGAAACGGCCAGGATTACAGCAAACGGGGCTTGAAGCAATTCGGCCCTGATACATGCAGTTTTAAGTTTTTTGTTGTATTACTAACACGATACTGTAATCTACTGATCGCCCCAAATTAGGGAATCCAAGACAGTCTTGGATTCTGGATTCCACGCCGTGGATTCGGGTTCCAGGTAGGCTTAGCTACATAATTCCGGAATTTGCGGCGAATTTTAGACATCGAAAAGAATTTTAGAAAATCTCGGAAATTCTAGAAAAAAAAAAATGACAAATTTGAGAATTTTAGAGCAATTTGAACATTTACCCGACACTGTGGGGTCATTTTACGGGCAAAAATGTTGACAACACGTTTGTTTTTGTATTCCTACCAACCAAGAGAGGGCACCGTCTGCTCACATGCTACAGCAGTTTCTAGAGCACTATAGGACGTTCGTTTGAAAAGGAAGATAAATACATATATAAACAAATGTAAAGTGATGTTTCTTGGAACCTGTAAGCATTGGTAACAAACAATGTTTTACGATTACAACTCATTCTTTCTTGTCATATCGCCATCAAAAAACCGAATTTTTTATGAGAATTTTGGGGAATTTTAGAGAGTTTTTAGAGAATTTTAGACATTTCTAAAAAGAATTTTAGAGCTTTTTTTCGGGAACTTCTGGAAAGAACTTTAGGTCATATTTCGGGAATTATGTAGCTAAGCCTAGTTCCACGTAACTGGGTTACGGATTCTTTTTCAGTAGAATCTGGATTCAAGATTCCAGATTCCAGTCACTAGTGCAAAACTGCGCAGGTTGACTGGTAACTAGAACTCGAGGCTCAGAACATGTAACACCAGTTCTTCGTAGACTACTCTGGCTTCCAGTCAGACAACGAATTACGTACAAAATACTACTTCTTACGTACAAAGCAATGAATGGCATGACGCCAAAATATATAGCAGATCTCCTTCAGTCCTATTCTCCGACGAGGCAATTACGATCTTCTTCAAAAAATCTGCTTGTAACACCAAAGTCTAATCTCAAGTTTTACGGTGACAGATCTTTTCAAGTTGCTGCGCCCAGGCTCTGGAACTCCCTAATCGATGACATAAGATCAATCCAGAACCTTGATGTTTTTAAGAATAAGATTAAAACACTACTTTTTAGAGAGGCTTTTATTAGTTAGTTGACTACCCGTTTTCTTTTATTGTATATATTTTCCTTAGTTAATCTTAGCAAGTCGAATGTATCTTATTTTGTAGAAATTAATTTCTTCAACTGTTATATATTTTGTTTAAGAACTCAAATATTTTTTTTTATTTTTTTAGAATTACGATTATTGTAAAGCGCCATTGAGCTCACGGAAATGGCGCTATATAAATTCTTGTATTATTATTATTATTATTATTATTAGTCGTAGTAGTAGTGGGATCCCGATTCCAGATTCCACGAGAAAAAGTTTTCCTCGGCGGAAGTAAAAATTTCCCGGATTCCGGTATCCGTGTTCCCTTATATGGGGCGACACTTAGTAATGCTGTCATCAACCACTGTACAGAAAGTACATGTATTGTTGATTAGCTACTGTTTTGTGGTGTGCTGCTAAATTAATGAGCATTTTAAAATTCTTAATTCCGTCTTAATTCGGAAATTACACGTTGCCCTGTAAAAAGGTGTACGTAATTTGTTTGGAGAATTTAATTAATGTCCATCATTGCTGTAGGGCGTTTTCACATCACCTTGGCGGCCATATTAGGGTAGCTAAACAGTGAAATGGAGACCCTGTTAACGAACAGAGCTAATCCTCTCTTCTCATGTAAACACCTCTTTTTTTAAAATTTGGATAGCTTCTGGCCCACCTAAGTGATAACGCTCTATCCGTTGCCGTGGTGACAATTAAACTTTACTTCTCATTAATGCTATGTTCTTTGGTGGAAAAGAAAGAAAAGGCTGAAGGATTAGTTTTGCTAGAAAAATACGACGTTTCCCCAGTGACGGTTAGGTAACACGGGAGATTATTTCAAAAGGGGCATATCCCAGGGATACGAGAGACATGTGAGATTATTCTCAAAGATTAGTGTTTTAAAAGGTTAAGCCAATCGTGGAATCATGCTTGCATTTTCTTTCGAAAATCTGTACTTGTTGTTTAGTTTAGGTAAGTTTCACGTCAAGAAATAATTACTCTTACCATGGCTTATATAGGAAAAATTCGTTTAAAGACATGCAAGCCCGTTTCAATCTTTAAGAGCTAAGAGAAACAAACAAACGAATAAGCAAACCAACCAAAACACAAATCTCTAAACGCTTGAAATAGGCCAGATTATTATACGTCTACAGCTACACTGGCGCGCTTGCAAGACATGAGACGGTGGCGTAACTTGCACTGGTGACTTATATCTAGTACATCCTAGTTTTTAATCTTTGATTAATAATGGTAATTGAACTAAGTGGAGTGCAATTTGGTCTGAAATCATACGCGTGATTTCAAAATCGAACGAGCGCGCAGCGCGAGTTTGATTTGAAATCACAAGTATGATGTCAGACCAAAATTGCACGACACGAAGTTCAATTACCACTTTATTACATCCATTTTGAAATCGCAGAATTTAGTCAGTACTAATATTTTATTGATCGAGTAGCCGGTTTGTTAAAAAGCCGAAACAAAAAGGCTTTTACATCTCATTTTGTATTCGAAACAGAAATGATGCAATATATAGAACAAAAATGGTGCGATTTAAAACAGAAATGATGCGATTTAGAACATGAATGACGCGATTTGGAACAGATGCGATTTAGCGCAAAAAATGGTGCGATTTAGGAATAAATCACACTGCTGAGAGCCAATCAGATTGCACGGATAGCCAGTGATTTCAAAGTGGATGTAATAAAAACAGTAGCACGCGGAAATTTGGAACGTCGTCAGGTTTAAAATATAAGGTGGGAAAGCTGCGTCAGTTTTTAATTTTGTACAAAGACTTAGTTTCGAAATTTTACCGATTAAATAAATGCTGTTTAAAAATTGGGCTTTAAAGGGATATTGTATACTGTAAGTAAAAAATATTTTTCCGCTACTTCTGAATGTACTACTTCTACTATGTAGTACTATCTTCATATTTTTATAATTATTATTCGTAAAACGGCGAGAGAGAGAGAGATACGTCTGGATACGAGGCAGTGACAATTATATTTTTTGTGGAGTGTTGTGGAAGCGCCATATTGATCTTCCCCTTCGCTGGATATGGGGGACGGGGGGGGGATTCGGGGGGTAAAGGCCCCCAGACCTCCGACAACACCACCCCTGATCACTGCAACCATTTTGGGAAAATACGAATATTCCGATGAGAAGTCTATGACTGAAGAATTGTTAAAATCCACAGAGTAGCCAAATACCTGAAAAACTCATGGCAGCGACCTTGGCCGGAACCACTGAAGCTCGACCGTACCGTGACTGTGCCTTGAAATCCTTGGGGACTGCCCACCACCCACGCAAACGTAGAAACCCACGCCGTCGCACTTCGACATAATTTCTTCGCGTGATGACGTATTAATTTAGTATGGCTCGATCTTGGCTATTTGTGTCGTTTCGTCCGCGCTCATCAGAGGTCGACGTAGTGTGAAGTTCTTCTGTTGACTGTAAATTTGACTGTAAATTCGTTCAATGATTGTTTAAGTTACAATGATAACTCTCACGTCCACTGGAATTGCCATACTACTGTTGGGCCTCGCTCAAGATTTCTTGTCTGTTCCGTTGTTTGTGAGAGGAGAAGATCAAACGCCTGATAGAACTTCTCGTGATCGACGATCCATTTGCCACTATCTCTGCAGTTCTAGGATAAATGAGCCGTTCAGAAAGGTACGATTTAGGATTCATCATTTAGATTGGAAAGCTATTCTTTGTTCTACTAATTCTGTTATTGTGTACAGTAAATCATAATATTATTTCATCTTAAAGGCCACTTTATTCGCTTCTTCGATATGCTTGGTAGAAAGTGGGATAAAATTGCAGTTTTCAGCTGTGTGATCGTGAAAAATTCGAAAACTTATGCTCTCTTAACTCTACGTGGCTCAATGTCAACAAGTGCGTGCAGTTTCTCTTTCCCTCAGTCGACCTTATTTTGACTGAGAATCACGCCGAAGCCATGCTGCTCTGAGGAATCTAGAGGGATAACATAGATAACTTTAAAATCTTTTCTTTACACATGATTGCTTCCTATGAGCGATATTCATTTAGGCAACCGTAAAACTTGTTGTGGTTCGAGATGGGAAAGAATACGTAGTAGATTGAATCGGTATTTTAAAATCTCTTGTCAAGGTATTTTATTTGAACCGTTTCAGCTACGGAAAGTAAAGAATCAGAGAAAAATCGCCGAGACCAAGTTACATTCAAATGTAATCGTCGAACGGACATCATCGCTGAAACGAACGAGTTTATTCTTCGAAAGAACACGCGAATTAGTAATTTGATATTTGACGAAAAAGAAGTCACGCTACATGTATTTGCAATGCATACACACTGACACAGTGTCAAGCTTTTGCGGTTAATACTCGTACATATACGTGGACTGAGACTGTCGTGAGGGCTTTAAAGTTGTTAATAATTTACACATAACGATATAAAACAATTTATCATAATTGTTTTGTTCTATTCCTCAGACGGAATGGAATCAAATGTACTGAATTGAGAACGAGTTCCTGTCTCCACCTCCTGTCTCGCATCTTGTCAATTTCACGGCCGTTTCTGATTTATTTCCTTTCAATAGTTGTTTTAATCACAAAGGGTTTCATCACTAAAGTAGTATATGTTTATAAACCTGCTTGCAACATGGGAATGCAAATTTATGTACTGCATGATGTTTTGTCTAGCGAGTAGGTAAAATTAATTACAGGTACGGCCTCCCAATTGCATTTTCCGAATGCAGCCGGTTCTCTATGAAGTGATACGCTTTTTACAAGCTAGAGAAATATTATCTTCGATCTGGATAGACCTCAAACATCCCATACTGTTTTTCAACACCAACGAAAATATTCCAGATTTACGGCTCGAGTGGCTAAAGTGGCTAAGTCATTTTGGCCCTTGGCGAAATATTTATGATCGCTGCGGGTGCAAATGATTGATTACTTCTTTTTTTCGGCAGGTGGTTGACTTATGTATGGATCTTTATGTTTAACCAGGCATGAAGAAGTTTTGAAAACGTTAAGACTCGATTAAAGTTGAAATATACACATATGGATTACATATGTTTATTGCAATTCAAAATATAGGCTTTTCACTGAGTTACAAATATTTCTTACTATATTAATACTCGCTTACAAGTAACAATTAAAACTGATGAAGAACAAAAAACAATTACAAAAAATACATTAAGAAAATGCTGGTGAATAAGTAATTGTGCATTGAGAGGATAATGAATAATTTATTCAAGTATTTTTAAAATTTCACTATACATAAGTTCGTTACCTAGAGGCGTATTTTGGAAAGTGCGTTTAACAACGTTCACATCGCTTACAGACCCAAAGCCTTTGCTTAAGTAACTATATGTCTACTCCGGTCCTGATAAGCTAAAGGTGTATAGACTTCTGTCTGTTTTTATAACCTCTGTTCACTCGAGTACGGTCTAGTAAACAGGGTCCAAAAGAGCCCCTCGGATGAAATAAGGCTTTGTGCAGAGAGTGGTAAACGCATATTAACCCTTTCGACTACTTTGCAGTGTTGGCTTTCTACAAACTTGTTCAAAATTTCCTCCTGCCTGACATTGAAATTTCGACTTCCTGTGTTCTATATTAAACTAGCAGTCATACTCTTCTGTCAAAAAAAAAACACATGATTGTTTAATATTTTCGACGGCTTTTGTTTGTTTGTATATTATCACCTGAGTTTTTTAAAGAGGGTAAAATACAGGAGGAAAACCGCGCGTGGAGATATTATGTACTAACCCTTTACAGAAATTCGTTAAGTGCTGACTGTATTATACGATTATGAAAAGCCCAGTAAACATATTAACCTGTATTGAAACACCGTGCTCGAAAAAATCGACGGGCAGAGCTATTATGTCATGCGAAAGAACAAAGTCAGGAGCTTATGAAGTCAGAGGCTCCTGACAACGTTAATAACAAGGCAAAAATTTGAATTGATAGGATGCACAAAGGCTTTAATGAATAAGCGCAAAGTCCAGTTTATTTTGGTCATTGAGAAGATTTCTATTGATGTGTAAGTGAAGGAAGTCCAAATTGTTACGTCAAAGACGACGAAGGTTAATATGCAGCTAAGGCCCAGTTTTTCAACGGCCGATTAGCGCCAGCCCAGGGTTAAAATTTGAATCCGGGTTTCTTTTTCCCTTGTTCAAACGCATTTTCTCGCATAACTTTTTCAGTTTTTGGTAGAGCATGCAATTAACCAATTGTATTTAAAAGGAATTAAACTCAATTTCCTTTTTAAGCTTTGATATATGAACTTAACCCAGCTTTGAACAACCCGGCCCAGAAGTTTAAAATTCGCATGCATGTAAGCAATGCAAGTGTGCCCGTTCCCTTCCGGGGTGCATTTCAAGGTCATTTTTCAGATCGTGTGTTCCCGGGCCCACGGTGGGCCATTTGTCATCAAGGGTGTGCCCAGGGTGGGGAATTTGTCATTGAAGAATTTAATATATTCTACCACAGTTCAAACAACAACAACAACAACAACAAGAACAACAAGGACAAAACAAGAATAAGTTACAACATGCGGGGAGGAAGATCAGAAAAGGCGGAACTGACAACTTTTCGTAGGGTTTACATGCAGAAGTTCGGTCCGTCAGGTCACCGAGTAGATAGGGAATTAAAGATGACGGGCGACAATAACAATTAAGAAAAAAGCAATTTGGGCCCTAGAACGAGGATCTTCCTAGCGAAAGCAGTTTACATGGTGCCAGGATCTTCCTAGTACTAGGATCTTTCTACCTCTCAGCTAAAATCTTAGTATTGGGATGATCCTAGCGCTAGTATAGGGACAGGTGCAACCCTTTGCATGTAAAATGAATACAGGAAACATATGGCACTATGATGATCCACCTTCTAGGATGTTCCTGCCTCCACGTAAACAGGTTCTAATGTGTTTCTTATATTATTATTACTTCAGGGAACTTCATTTGATCGGTGTTTCAGAGAATGTTCCCTCAAGAAAAGAAAAGGTAAAGTTTAAACACAAACGGCCCAATTAATTTTAATAATTGTTGACAACTGAACAGAATTTTCCTTTTTCCAGATTCAGGTGAAAGTTTATCTGCTGTTGAAAAAAAGGATGATTTGAACTTTCCTATGACAAGATCACGACGGGAGACCAAAAATTCGTATGAAGGTAGGATAGCGGTCGTGCTTCATCAAAATTTGAGTATTGAGTATTTGGCGTCAGTTTTGTCGTACAAAAAAGTTCTAAATTATGCGTTTTATAAGAATTTGTTTTCTCAACACAGATTGCCCAAGTAATAAGCATTTTCCTTTTGGATACATCGTGGAAAAGGACAAGATAAGTGTGGATTTTAAGAAAATGAAACCGAACCTTACTGTTGAGTGGGAACCGGAACATCAAAGTAAGTGAGATAGGTGGTTAAAGGCTACGAAGATTGTTTCTGTGAAAGTAAATTATAGTTTCCCTACACACTTCTTGTCTACCCGCTTCGGTACAGAAGGAAACATAAGTCTGTGGTGACATTCCTCAAGGGTATGCGTGCCCCATGGGGGTACCCCTCGGAATTCTTAGTTGGGAAGTGCTGGTCCGATCTCCCAAATGTAATAGAAAAGATCTTTATGCTATCTGTAGTTATCCAAGCCTTAAAAAAGTCGGTTATGTTCCTCTGTACACCTTTCGCAAATCGTTGTTGGATATACAGCGACTTGGCTTTGGAAATCACCTTGCACAGCACATCAGCCAGACCAGATTCACCCTGTGCAGATTCACCTGATCACCGCAGTGTCCGTAATAAAGAAGCTTATATGAATATACTCTCTCTCTGGGGCCGAGATTTTGTGTCCGTTGTCCATATTAGAGAGAGTCTGTTTTATAGAGGGTTTTTTTAAAGAAAATATTAAATGAGAATTTTTTCGGGACATTGGAAACTGTCCGTAATGGAGAGGTGTCCGTACGGAGAGGTTCGACTTTATCATCTAAAATCCATACCTGTTTTCAGGCCTGGCTTATATAATTAGTTATGGACTCGAAGTTGTTTTCGGTTCGTGAACTCATTACTTCTGACCGAGGGAAGTCAACATATTTTTGAAACGTTTTATTTTCTTGTATTTTCTAGTAGTATTTGACAATAAACATTGTTTGAGGTACAAAATCCTACACCTCAATAAATCCTATATGTCCCTTTTGCGCCATTATAAATACACTGGAACGAAACGGCCATTGAAGTGACCGTACATACTTCATAAAGAGTTGTGTCTGTGTTGTTTTCTTACTGTTCGCCCCATGTAAGGGAATCCGGATTCTGGATCGAATCCGGGAAATATTTGCTTGTGGAATCCGGAATCTTGGGCCTTGGAATCAGGAGTACAGCTCAAGGAATCCGGAATCCCACTGACGACTGGAATCCGGAATCCAAGATCTTAAATCCTGTAATTGAAATCCGGAATCCACGGCGTGGAATTCAGAAACAAAGACTGTCTTGGATTTTCTTACATAGCATTGCCAGAAATTAGGGACAAGATGGCGGTTGCGCGTGCGCACTAAGGCCACAATGGCTGCGAATTCGTATAAGAAAATGTATGGAGATAAGGAAACTTTTTCAAATATATCGATTATGAGCTCACGGGTGTTCGGTGCCCGACTCGAAACATGTTAAGTGCTGTGTAACCCTCGCATCTGGGTTAAAAATAGCTAATTAGAAGTAGGTTTACTTACTTCCTGACGTGGCCACTTTTATTCCTTGTTGTACGCTCCATTTCTCCATACATTGTCTTAAAATCTTGCCGAAGTCATGCGAAATACTCGTCGATTAGAGGATAAACCCTTCACTGAAGTAAATTTGCCCGACTCGATATCACTTCTGCGATGGAAGATGTTTCCAAAACAGTCGTTAAAAGGACGATTTTTGCACTGCAAAATACTTCCAAAGGCGCATTATTTCCCTCAGTTTTCCATCTGTAGTCCAGTAATGGACGCCATGGTTGCGAATGACACATTTCGGTCGGACACAGCTTCACAACTCCAAACCCCACAGAATCGCCATTTTGTTTGTTGCTACAACTCCAGAGATGCTTCACGGGATATAAACTAGGTTCCAGGCATTCAAAAATCCTCGATTAGCCTACCAGGCTTGGTTTTAAAACAAAATTGTCACGAAAATGTCACGAAAGATACATCCGCGTACTGTTTTGTTGCTATCAGCCGCTCGGCCGCGTATAAACCTAACATTTTCTTGCAAGGTGTTTAATTCCAGCTTTTTTCTTCGTAAAACAGATCCACAGAGCTCAAATTATTTACAAAATCGCAAGGGATACGCTTTCCCTGACTACGATAGTTTTTGTCCGCCATTTTAAAAATGAGATTCCGCTGACAATTGATCACGGGCGCGAAATGTCCACGATTTCTGGCAATGGGCGATACTGTTTTTGGTTTTATTAATATCACCTGTAGTTAGAAAGTTAAAATGGCTTTTATAGGACCGGAAACAGTAAGAAAACAACACAGACACAACTCTTTATGAGGTACATGGCTGTTTATGTGCATGTTAACTCTTTTATCGATCTCACGATAAATTACCATACACATACAAATCCTTTTAATTTGACTCCCAGTGGACTTTTGTGGGTGCTTGGTTACTTTCATGTATCACGTTCTGGTTTATCCACCTAACTCAATCACTCTTTGTAGCTAGCAATAGTTGACACTACAGCTGCCCCCGCTCTGTATCTTGTCAGTCATTGTAGCCTTGGTTTTTTTGTAGCTCCTTGAAATACAGGTGTATACCGATTCATTTTGAAGATTTTCACGCATAAAACATACAACAGGTGAAACAAAAAAGCAGTCAGGTTGATCAGTACGCAGCGTTGATCAAAGAACCCTCGGCGTTTCGATAATTTTCTCACACGCCTTCTAGAGGAGAGCCGAGTCTACATTTTCGCGGCGTAAGCTGCCGAGCGAAAAGTATGGTACTGTTACGCACTTCGCTCACACTGTGAAAATGTTTCCACTTCTCGCAGGGTATAGTAATCGTTCATCATTCTGCTGATAGAAGCTAGCTTGATTTACTCGTTCGCTTAGGAAAACTTTCTTGTCAGTGGACGGAGCCTTACATTCACGACCCCAAAGTGATTTGTGTCTGACAAAGTTCAATCGTTTCCAATCATTTGTAAATGATAAATTCGTTCTAACGAATCCTCTAAGTGCATATACACAGTAGTTATACGGCACTTATAACTCTTAATACGTCCGCGCTTATTGATTTTCGGTCCATAATTTCGGTCATTCAAGAGATTTTCTGTTTTATGGTCTGTGGGTTTTTGATGCTTGTTTAAGAGAGTAAAACGAGACAAAGAAATGAAAGTTCCAAAACAGCTGCCTCACAGAATGCACACACGTCGTGCATGAGAGTATTGAACTATGACTTTACAATGACTGTCACAAAATCAACCCAAGCGGTCCCTTGGGGAATTTTCTGTTTTACGTCATCTAAACCATTTCGTATTTGTGGACATTCAGCTATTTTTAGGGCTAAAAGGTCATCATTACCCAAAGATTCCTCGCGGCCCCCTGTTGAAGCAAATCGAGATTTTTTCTGGTATACTACCTGCATACTGTAACTGTAAGTACATATATAGGTCAAATTTGATTTCAGGTTGCAATTTTTCAATTTGGGTTGATTCTCAATTTCCCTTGTCTTCTAGGGCTAGGAAACAAAGAAAATTGAGAATCCTTCTAGGTTAAATCAAAATTAACGTAAAAACAAATTTGACCTGTAACATATACGCGCGAGCTATTAGGATGCCTCCTCGAGGTTTTGCCTTCTGGGCAAAAACCGTGAGAGGACAATTATATGGTGGCTCTTTCAGATGGTTACAACTGGACTTCCTATGGTTTGCTCTATCATGGCTTAAAAATGGATCAGCGGCATGCCTGCATAATAGTACCAAAAGTGAGTATCTATACTAGATTACTCTTCCTTAAACTCGGAACGGCGAGAAGCGATTCGACATCGCCAGTACCTGTTTTTCTGTCTCCTCTGGTCATGATTGAAGAATTGTACAATAATTCCAACTTAATCATTTTGCGACTCAAAGTTGTTTAGGTGGGGCAGATGTGCGAAACTTGGGGTATAGTACTTACCATTTGCATGGGAGAACCAGAAATTTCGTTTGCAAAGCTTCAAAAAACATGGACTGTGATCTGAGCCGATGCCCTTTTTCCAGTCTTAGCTTAATGCATTTTAGCGGGCGTTCTTCCACCACGTCAAATTGTATAGTTTTATGTTTATGCAAAAGACTTCCACTCGAGTGATTTGTGTAAATGGTAAGCACCGAGCTTTTGGTTAATTTTTTGTTAATTTTTGATGTATTTTTAAGCACCAAGCTTGGTTTCCAAGAATTCTTATAACATTAATACTTCTACGTGAGAAATGTCTGCAATTTGATCGGCTTAGAGCAGCGGTATTTCAGCTTAACTTGAAATACCTACATGTGATAATAACAACCTTTTGCGGGTAGTATAAACAAATATTAGCATGATTTGTACGTGATATTTGGCATAGATACCACTCGTGATATTTCAAAACTGTCTCAAATTTCACTCGCCCAACGGCTCGTGAAATTACGTATAACAGTTTTGAAATATCACTCGTGGTATTTATGCCAAATATCACTACTAATCGTGCTATTACCTATACTAACAATATATTTTACATGTACATTTTTACTGGCTTAACTTTTGCGCTACAAAGTTACATTTCCTTTCAAGGTCTGTTCATATCCTTGCATTACTTTACCGAGTAAACTAAAAGTAACTTGTATTAGTCGCGATAAAAAAATCCTTCAGAGATGATGACTTCAGTTCTTGCCCTTTGTCAGACCGCCTCCCACGCAGAGGTTGTTACCGCTTCGTTACGCGGACCTTCCAAGTAAGGGAAGCCCTATAAGCGCTTAGAGCGTCTCAGCTGGCGTCTTCGTGGGAGGCTGTTTCTTTAATTTCACGTTCTTGAATATTTTTAGAGTTACTCACCACGATGGCTGTCACCGCTTTAGCTGAGACACATCGATAATTAAGTGTTTATGAGTCATGTGTCAAGTATGCATAAAGCCCAATTTTCTCGGATTTGCTTCCAATAACTGTTTTGATAGATACGTACGGTACATATATAGTAACAAACCTAACCTTAACCTTAAATAAATGCTAAGTATGTGGAATCACTAGGCTAATCCCTATGATCGGTTGTGCGTTAACCTAGTGATCACTATTGTCAGTGTTTGACCATAATCAGTGCTTTTAGTCCCTAGCCTAACGACTATTTACAGGGAGTAACCATAACTAGACACATAACTAGATCCATGACTCCTTAACTCATTTGACTCACAAAACAAACTTTCCCGGGACGATAATATAATATGGCATTTATCTGGTTTTGTTCAAGGATCACTACAAGGATCCGTACCGCAGGGATAAGCTTCAATGGATTATTGCAGATGGAGAAGGTCCTTGGAAGTATCCTGAGCCCATCGTCCTTGTGGTAAGGAGCTAGCGCAATGCTGTATATTTTTGCGTGGATCTGGCTACGTTAATTTATAGCCCTTAACTTGCTAGTAAAAAGATAATTTATTTGCTATTTATACTAATTTGAACTTCGCAGTCGGTGTAAGACCTCAGTTTACCTTTCGTAAATGGTCGGTGTGGCGGATTTTTGAGAGGCGATTCGCCCCATGTAAGGAAACCCAAGACAGTCTTGGATTCTAGATTCCACGCCGTGGATTCCGGATTCCAAGTACTGGATTCCAGTCTTTGTCGATCAGTGGAACTTCGATTCTGGATTCCAATCGTTAGTGGGATTCCGGATTCCTTGAGCTGTATTCCAGAATCCAAAGCCCAGGATTTCGTATTCCACAAGCAAAATTTTCCCAGATTCCGTAATCGCGATTCCCTTACATGGAGCGGGTTGATGCCATCATTGGTGATGGGTAATCCTAGGATAAATGCCTTAAATGAAGTTACAATAGAGCAAAAGTACAACTTCAAGCCCAAGTTGAATTTACGTTTGATTACGTTCGGGAGAGGCCTAGGCTCACCTCTCAAAGATGTATCAGTGACAAAAGACAATCTCAATGAAGATATGATCATCGCAGTTGTAGTCGCAATTTAATTAAATTGTAAGTTAAGTATAAGCTCGAACATAAATGAAAAAAAAAATAACAACAAAACAAAATGGGGCTTCAACGGCATCGAAACCCATGGCCTCAGCTGTGTTGGCACTGCGTTGCTCTACCAACTGAGCTATAAAGTCCCATACTTTTGCAGAGGGCCAACTTTTTTGAGTTTATCTTTGACACATGAAAGCCTCAAACTTTCTTCATTCCAAGTTATAATGGATGAATGAGGCTGAGTATGATACGAAGGAGGTTGTTATAGAGGCTGAAGGCCGAGGTGGATAACACCCTCCGAGATCTGCTTAATTCTTCATATCCTACGAAAGCCGACTTCATTAATTGCTTTATTATTTATTCAAAAAATTAATAATTCCAAGTTTAAAAACATAGCTAAAACGTGCTTACCTGCATCGATGTTAAGTTTATCTTCGATAGTGTACGTTTAGATTTGTCCAGCTTCGCAAATATTCTCCAAATAGCAGATGTCGCCCTCCGAGTTGCCTTCTTGCTGTTTTTGCTATGTTTTTAGCGATTATTTCGCCTAGTTCCAGCTGTAGTTCTTACTCTTGAAACGAGTGAAGTGTTCTCCATTTTAGTTTTCACAACGGAATCAATTCAACCTCGTCCCCAGGTCTTCTCGGGTAACGGTGCATTAACCTGTAGCGGGCTGCATTTTTGACGTCATTTCCTCGTTAAACACAAAATTCTTCCAAATTTGGTCATCAGTAACTGGTTATGGTGAATTGTGCGTGTGCTTTTAACCAATCAGAATCGGGGAAACATATTGAATGAATAATAACGTAAGTTATTGTTTATCGCTTTTTTCTTTATAGATCTTCACATATCCTGGCCTTTATCAAAGCTTGCCTTTGGAAAAATATGGTACGAATTTATTTTTATCAGTTGTGGAGGATAACTCCATGTGAATTACACGGTAGCCTGTAAGAGTAGCTATTTTTAAGCCTAGGCCAAACGTCGACCTTTTCATGAGACGAACCAAACTTTGGGTCGACCTAAATTAAGTTAAGATCGTCTGTTGGGGCAGACGTCCAACTTATCAGCTAAGTCAGACGAAAAATCAGCCAGTAAAAAAAATTCTCCCTAACATTTCATACAAATTTTTAATTTGTTAGTTTAGTTCGTCGCATGTGAAGATCGACGTTTGTCGATCCCGGTGACGATCTTCAGACGTTCTATCCGTCTGAAGCTACTCGATTCGAGACGGATACAACATGTTGGATGATCCTAACTCATTCAGACGAAGTTAACTGAGCCAGACGTTGAACTTTCCATGAACTTAACTCACTAAGTTTAATGCGTCTCATGAAAAGTTCGACGCCAGGGCGCGACGGGATATAAATGGAGGCAGGGTGTCTGGTGCAATCCATAGCTGGAACATGCATTAAATCGCTCTCTACTCGAAGACCCAGGGGCAGTCAGTTGGGTCGGGAGAATAGACGCCCATCTTTAGAACTTTTGTAGCATATTTTCTCCCGACCCTACTGAGTCTCCTAGTATACTCCCTACAGTAATACAGTGGCCGATTATCCTCGACTAACTTATTTTTTAACCATACATAGGTTAACTAAGGCCAGGTCATCCCTTGGCCTCGTCAGAAGATTTCTTTTGTCTCATTTTTTGGGAGACTTTTCTATTGTATTTATTTAAATTTAAAAGCGGAGTTTCTTGATACACGAGGATTGTTAATTATAGAGCGGCGTTCTGATTTTCCTTATAAATGTCTTTTTAGCGCCTGATCCCCCAGAGCCTCCAACTCCACCTCCAACCTCTAAAGGTATGTGGCTCTAAGTCGGACTATTATGCCGTAATATCTTAGATGACAAATTGCTCTAAATTTTGGCGCGAAATCTCAACGTTTATTCATGTAATGTCAAAATTGTTATGGCAACGTTCCGAATGGCTCCGCATTGCCAATATGGCGTCAAGTTTTCAAAAACGGGCGAATAGATATAGGAATGACTCCGATCTTTTATTGAAAGATAGAAAAAGTAGTGAGATAAAAATTTAAAATTGTCTTTCCACCGTTTGACTCGATGGTAAACGACATCACCGAGATGTGTGACTTCTGTTGCGGTTTTCGTTTTCCAAATAAAGCAGACACTGAAATCAAAGTACAAAACATTTTTGTTTGGTACAAAAAATTCCAAAACTCAGAGCAAAAATTAAGAAGAAGAGACGAATATTCAGTGTTCAGTGGTAATGAGGAAATATTATCACAGCGGCCACTTCGGACTGCGAGAATACAGCTAGAATACTCTGAGCTATTTGGGTATATATAACCACTAAATGGTTACTGTGCAGGAATGGCGGGCTCCGAACGCTGATTAAACGCTATGGTTAAATTTTCATTGTCAAAACTAAAGTGCAACCATTGTGTTTTTGTTTTCTCCCCCCTATTTTTTTTATTTAGAAGGTTCTCATACCAAGATTATAGCCGCAGCTGCAGGATTGTTTGCCGGCCTTATGTTGCTATTTGTTATTGTGGTGGCTTATCGAAAACGGGTCAACGTTTGCCAAACTTTTTCGCGAGGTACGTGAATTTATTCTATAACTACTGTTGTATGCAAGATTTTTCCCACCAGTAATATCAAAAGGCCTAAACTTGTTATTGGAAGGACAATAAGTATGAGCTTTGTTATGGTCACGCAAGTGTACTGACGTAATAATTATTGGGCCGTCGCGGAATATTGTTCAGCGGATTGTACACGTACTCTTAAATGAAACTACATCTTCACGCATTTGGTAAACCTTGTGTTGTCTAATCATGGTTTTTCTTTAGGAAACAGAAATATCTTGGAGAATGTTAGGATTAATAACCCATGTTGTGTAGGTATGTACTGTGTGACTACCTTCTCAATTCGCCCCTCTTAAATTAACCTCGAACTGGAGCACTGCTTTGCAATCGGAAATTTTAACACAATTTAGCAGTTCTCTGTAAATTTGACATTTTTCGTATAATTCTTAGGTGACTAGTCCAATTCTTGCCCAACGTTTTTTTGATATTCATGGTTAAATCAGCCTTTGATAGAGCTCGACTACTGTCTGCGGAGCCGGATTGAGTTCGATCGTGGGGGCCGAACCAATACTCCGGAGAGTGTAGAAAAAATCTTACTAAAAGAGAAGGCACTTTCTTGCAAACGGCCAGACCCTAGCGTGACTCGGTTGATTCGGATAATTTCATTTCCCTTACGAGATAAAATGTTTAAAAAAATCAAACAACATCAGAAAAAACAAACAGTGTCCTCAGTTACTTAAAAAAGCCATTAATTATCAGAATTTCGATCTAATGCTAACTTAGTCAACGTTCTTGAACTGTTTTAACAGCCTTTATCACGAACGTTTTCACTTAATCACCTAAACATTTGTTTTACAGATGATGATGAGACAAACGGAAATTTGCAATTGCTGCCGGTAATTAGGAACAACTTACAACAGTCAGGTAAGACAAACATCGTCTATTCATTACTGAAACCGAACGTAGTGTGGAAATCAATAAGTGACTATGTTTATGCCGTACTCCAACTGGAAAAAGAGGCGTCGTTAGCTATCATGACAGTAAACTTCAAATCATACTGAGACGATGTATTCCGCGATGTTTTACATCATCGATGCTGTGGCGGATGTGAAATAAAGTCCATACCGTTGTATGAAATTGCTCCAAATTCACAACTGAAAGGCGATATTGGGCCGTCTGGTCGCTTCGGACGGTCAAGTGACAGTGGGTCTGATCCCTCTAGCATCGGAAATTTCATCATCAGTATCATCATCATCATCATAGTCATATACATTACCCAAAAGTAATGATAGCAACATTCAGGTTAAAACACTGTAGTTTTCAATTGCATTTTTGTCCTTAGTATTGCTGGGCCATTACTTTCAAGGTTGGATTTTAAGTGACGCGACACGAGGAAACATCTCTGTCTCAAAAACGTAGTCCTCCGCGCGTTTTTGTTTTTTGTTCCTTTGACTGCTTTAGGAACAAATCGGAACAAACTAGGAACGCACAATAAAGGAACTTTAAGTATTATATCAAATTAATTTGGATCATATTAAGTATTCATATCTCCGGGAATTCCGTGAAATCCGTATTTTCTGCAACTCTTTCAAGAGTCTTTTTCAGTTAGCAGTCATTCATGACTGCAAGTTATCTTATTAAACATTCATGTATCCGGGAAATCCGTAGAATCCGTTTTTTCCATCATCCTGTAAGAGTCTGTATCAGTTAGCAGTCAGTCATGTCTGCAAGTTTATCATTAAACATTCATGTCTCCGGGAAATCCGTGAAATCTGTATTTTACGCTACTCTTTTAAAGAGTTTTACTGTGTATGAATTTCATTTCAATGCTTAATGCATTTCTTTTCCATGTCAAAGATCTTTTCCCCACACACAGGGATTTAACGGTGAACCACCAGAGGTCATGATCAACCTTTGCTGCAATCCAACACTGATTATATTCAACAGATAAAACGGATATGCCGGAGACGAACTCACGTAGATATCATGAAACAAGATCACTCTGGGTTAACCCTTGTAGTCTTCCCGAGTATGAATTTCACCAGCAGTGAATGCTTAATGCAATTCTTTCCCATTTCAAAGAGTTTTTCCCCGCAAACGGAAAAATGCACTCTACGGATTTAACCTTTGCTTCATTACAATTTTTGCAATCCAACACTGATTGTATAAATTCAACGGATATAACGGATATACCGCAGACAAACTCACGTAGATACCAATGAAACAAAATCGCTCTGGGTTCAAGTAACCCTTGTTTGCTGATATAAATTTAAGGCTAACATCTCTTCATGCAGTATGGGAACAAGTGTGCCTTTCCATGACCGTTCCTCTCACGAAGAACGCTTTTGCGGAAAAAAACGTCCAGATTTATTTGTAGTTTTTAGCAAAAGAACTGAGAATGTGCTCTTTAGCTTTTTCCTGCATAAAACTAACAAGAGATATAGTTTTAGAAAGATTTTCGCAGTACTTAGTATTATAGTGAAACCTCTATTAAGCGGACACCTTCGGGACCTTCCGCTTAATAGAGGGTGTCCGCTTAATAGAGGTTTGTAAAAATTGCGCAATGTTTGTTAACGATTAACATTCAACGGTTACTCTGTACATGTTGTTAAGGAAACTTTTAGGTGAACTTTGATCGCGGATGACAATTATACTGCCGGATATCCGTCTAATCTACAGTCTATTGACAGCCAAATTTATAAACAGACTATTTAAGTGTCCGCGTCCGCTTAATAGAGGTGTCCGCTGAATAGAGGTTCCTTATAAAGGGACATATAAAACGTTAATTTCGAGATCCGGCTTAGTGTCCGCTTAATAGAGGGTGTCCACTTAATTGGGGATCCACTTAATAGAAGGGGGAATTAATATTTTAATAATTAATAATATTTTAAGGCTTTAAAAAAGGGAACTGAATTTTTGGGTAACGATCACCATCACAGCGCCTACCATCACCATCACCATTATCATCGCCATCACCATCATCATCACCATCACCATCACCACCACCATCACCACCACCATAATCACTATCACCATCACCATCACCACCACCATCATCATCACCAGCACCATCTCCTTCACCATCACTATCACCATAACCACCACCATCACCATCACTATCACCGTAACCATCACCATCACAACCATCGCCACCACCACAAACATCATCACCATCATCATCACAAGCACCATATCCTTCACCATCACTATCACCATAACCATCATCACCATCACCACCATCATCACCATCACAAGCACCATCTCCTTCACCATCACTATCACCATAACCATCATCACCATCACCACCATCATCACCATCACCACCACCATCATCACCATCATCATCACAAGCACCATCTCCTTCACCACCACTATAATCATCGTCACCATCAAAAGCACCATCACCAACAACAACAACAACAACATGAGCTTTATTTGCTTGACTAAAATTATGTATTTACAGTATTGCAAAAGCTTTAACATAACATTACAATCACCATCGTCATCACTATCACCATAACCATCATCGCCATCACCATCACCATCACCATCACCATCAAAAGCACCATTTCCATCACCATCACTATCACCATCATAACTATCGCCACTACCACCACCGTCACCGTCCCCGTTACCGTCGCGAGTCTGTTAGGTATGAAGTGAGCTTACATCGATCTTTTTACTCAAAGACTCACTCGGCTCCTCGGATGGTCTGCATAACTTTGCCGCCGTCAAATGCAGCTATTGACTCTCAGATTTGCCTCTCTTTGCGAAAATGAGATGCAGATGGCCTGACGATAATCACCATCACCGTCACCATCACCACCACCACCGATGGTTACATCACCGTCACTATCATCACTGAGTTCTTTGAGTTCGATTTACATAGGTCAGGTGTCTTACTTAGGTTGCCTTTCTCAGTTTCTGCTGCCTGGTATGTTCCTTTAACTTTGCCATCCCTATATGAAAGAAGAAGGCAAACTAAAATATGCCCACTTCCATCTCTCATTTTACTGAAGGATTAATAACTTGTCTTTGATTTGTTCATAGCTCCCGAACGTTTCTACGCGTGTTATTACCCAGAAAGCGATGAATTCCAGAAGCTTGTGGCTTCTGTGGTGAATTTCTTTAGAATGAATGGTTACATGGTTGTAATGGACGTAATGAGCTGCAGCGAAATGGTAAATCTTGGACCAGAACGATGGGCAGAACAGCAGATTAAAAAAGCAAGCAAAGTACTCGTGTTTCTGTCACCTCGACTTTTACGTTTGTGTGGTGCAGAGGAGGACGAAACACAATACTCTAGTCAGGTATTGTCATATAATTTCTTTACGTTACAAAAATATGCTTTTGAATTGCTAGAAGAAGTCAAGTAAAGAAATGTCTGCAATTAATGGACGATTGACGTCACGCATAGACAGCGACACGGCGGCTCAGCTGGTTTTGCATTGCGAAGCTCAAGAAAGTGGAGGGAGCTTACTGAAAGAGTAGCGAAAATAAACAAGAAAACAACTCAGAGGATCGTGGAACAGAGAAATGTTGAAAAGAACTACAATTAGAAGAGAAGAGGACTAGTTATGAGCTTGAGAATGTTTAATTGGAACGACAAAATAAATATTAGGTACGTCCGCTTTCGTAGGACATAAAGAATTTGGCATATCTTGAAGAGATATGCAAGAGATTCAAGTTATCGTCATCAAAAAATATCAATTTACCTTACGCCGTAATTTTGAAATGGGTTTTCAGGGAGATGATATTAAGTTTAAATCGTCGAAAGTAACGAGGAAACCGACAAGCCAAATTGCTATTTTATTACTAAATTGTTCATTTATTTATCATATTCATTTATGTCTTCTTATCTACAGGAACACAAGCGTGTTTGGTATGAAGTGAGCTTACTTCGATCAATTTACTCACACACTCACTCGGCTTCTCGGATGGTGTGCATAACTTTGCCGCCGTCAAAGGCAGCTATTGACCCTCAGGATTTTCCTCTCTGGGCGGAATTGAGATACCGATGGCCTGAGGATAAGAGAAGAATCTTGAATCGCTTGAACGACAGACCTATAATTCAACCTTTGTAAATAGAAGGATTTACATACTGTCCTTTTTCCTCGCTATTACTTCAAAATCTGGCAAATTTTTGAATTTTCTCTGTTGATTTGAAATAGTCGAACCAAACTTAGTTCTGTTACCAAGAAAGAGAAAGAAAAAACAAACAAACAACAATACACAAGGACCTAAAAGAAATAACATTTTTCTTTTTCCCCTGGTTTTTCCACGCCTTGTGCCGTGCTATTTGCGCTTACAATAGCTTGCGAGGTTTGCTACTCAGTGCAAAGGCTAGAGTTGAGTTACTCTTGCGATTGTTTTGTACTTTGAAGCCTTCCGCACGAATCCATAAGACTATAGGACAAGCTAAGAGCTTGAACATTTGCTTAATAGTAAAGAGGCAGTTTACCAATCAAAGCGCGCGCTTTATTTTGAGCGCGAATCTTTAAGGGTGCCTGAAGTGAGAAGTTGAGGAAGAGACTAAGTTGATGAACTTGGAAGAACTGAAGTTGGCCAACTTTTGCATGTTTTTTTCAAACCGATGACCAAAACTACTAAAGTACTTGTTTACAATTTCAGCTCTGCTGTGACTATAAAATGCTTTTTTTTCGCACCATGACGTAACCCCTTTAACTTGAAAAGTTTAAATAATAACCTAGTAAGCAAATACACCTTAGAGCTAGGGGTATAGGGCTATATACATTGAGCTATATACATTACATGCATAGGGCTTTATACATTGTCCTATATCCTGGCAATGTGGTTTTATTGTTGTTATTATTATTATCATTATTATTATTACAAGTGATACCGGTAAAAGCAAATTATAATTATTTTACACTATATATACCCTGCGAGCCGAGGCTACATTTTCGCTATGTGAGCTGGCGTGTGAAAAGTAGCTTCTGCCGACAACCGTTCAAATCCGTACAGAAATCTGGACGAATAAATTAAAAGACGGGTTTTTTCCTGTTCTTGTCCGGTTTAGAGCATTGCGTGAGTCTTGCGTAGGCGGATTAGAGTTGTCGCAATTTTTTATTCCCGCGAAACTCGCGCCATTTGACGACAGACCTGATGATTAATTTTGCTTGCGAATCGCGGGACGAATTTCGCGCATGCACGATAGAAAATTGAACGGTTGTCGGCAGAGGCTACTTTTCGCACGACAGCTCACACAGCGAAAATATAGCCTCTGCTCGCAGGGTACACTATATAAAGCTTCGAGTTTAAAACTTAAAATAATTTGATCAGAAAAGGGTTAGCTTTTTCTTCTTTCTTCGGTGCCGCATATTTACACGACGAAGTCACGGTTCGAGGTTGTCCGCTATAGTGAGAAGTGATTCCATTTGCTTTTATTGAAATGGATGGATGGAAATTGACCGCTCTTTTTGATATAAAAATCATGTCCAGTGACATACAGATCATGTCAAAGAGGAAGGGTTGGTTGACCCACGCTTCAAAAAAGCTGGTATTAACCACTTCAATAACCGTCGACCTGTGAGCAATTTGCGGTATGTGTCGAAATTGTTAAGAGCTTGCTGTGTTTGATCAGATGCATGTTCACTTTTCCAATCATAACCTTTATCTAATGCTACAGTCTGCTTACAGACAGGGTTATAGAAACGGAGATAACACTTCTTAAGAAAAAATGGCCATGAATTGCCAACATGTGGTGCTATTGGCTCTACTCGATCTCACGAGCTGTGTTTGATGCGTTTAAACACATTTCTATCACGTCTCAGTAAAAGCTTTGGAATAAGGGGAACAGCGCTGGAGTGGTTTGCTCCTATTTGTCAAATCGGCTTCAGCGAGTTTCAGTTAATGGCAACTGTTCCAACGCTTTCCAGTTAAAGCAAGGTGTTTCACAAGGCGCCTGTTTAGGACCGTTACTATTCACTCTGTATGTCAGCAAACTGCCTAGTGTGGTCAAAACGAGACTTGCCTGGTATATATTCTTATGCAGAAGACATGCAGTTATACTTATCCTTTAAGCCCGACTATGTCTTGAGTACTAACGAAGCTATTTCCGTTATGGAGCTCTGCGTTCGTGAGATCAGAGCGTGGATCTTGTGTGATAAACTGAAGATTAATGACGATAAAACAGAAGTTGTCATTATAGGTAGGCGATAGCCGAGTATTACCATCTCACAAATGGCTGGCGTATAAGAAAATTTTTAAGCACCAAAGCAACACAATTGGTTCATGCACTGATAATATGACATATCGATTATTGTAATAGTATTTTATATGGTCTTCCGTCGGTAAATAACAAAACTTCAACGCCTTCAGAACTCTTGCTCCAAGTTATGCTTTTCAACTTACTAATATCAAGGAAAGTCGAGGGTACAACTTGAGCTGGTCAAACAACGGACTCCTCCTACAAGCTCCAAGAGTTATTGGTGATCGTGCCTTGTTGGCTGTGTCACCAAAACTGTGGAACAGCTTGCCGTCAATATTCGTAATGAGGAAAATTTTAGTACTTTTAAATATTGCTTAAGACACATTCAAACTAGTTTTAGCATTTTTTTTAAAAACTAGCTTTTTATTAGGTCCACTAGATATGTTGTAAATTCAGTTAATCATGTAGTTTTGCCTTCTTATAGTTTTTTTTTGTTAGTTAATAAGCTTTTAAATGTTATGAGCATTTAATCACATGAAAATATTATTTGCACAATGTAAGTAATAATTTTATTAGTATTATTTTGGCTTGGAAATGAGGCTGCATGGGCAATACAGAGTAAACTGTCTCAAAGACGGACACCTTTAGGTACTATACGTCCCTCTTAGAGGAATGCCCGTCTTACATAAGATAGAAAGGCAGCCAAAGGAGTAAAGAAAGGCAGGGACCAATTGAAGGTCACCGAGTTTTAGCGAGGTGTCCGTTAAGACTAGACCATCCATCAGCCCGGTCCAGATGCGGCCACCTAACTGTTTATTCAGACTCAGTAAACTAGGCTAAAAGACAAAATTATCGAGGAAATAATAATGATGATGATGATGATGAAGGTAGGTTAATATCATTTTTGTTGATATTTTTATATGGCACCTACTTAGCTCATTAAAACTAACAGTGCAGCATGCGCACTAACGAAGAAAAAATGTTAGGTGCGTTGCATGATACAAGCCATCTCTCAACAGGTGTGTTTTTAGCGCTCTACTTAACCCTTTGACGACTGCATTGAATTGGTCGTTTTCGTTCCGTATGGAACGATGCACATTTTGTTTCCTGGACCCTGACTTAGCTTTCATTATAAGCTAATAAGTTGGTAAGCAACAACGTCACCAAAGATAGATCTTTCCACCGATACCTCACTTTGCCATATTCCGACCAATCCTAACACTGAGTTACTATCACAAAAAAGTAACATTTTGGGGGAAAAATCCACTTCGAATCTCGCTGTTTACCTACTACTCTTTGAAGAGTAAATCTTTCCCTTTCCTAAAAAGTTAGCCAGCCACGAAACGCAAAAAAAGACGAGAAAGTTTGCAACCATCCTCGGAGACCCAGGGGCAGATAGTGGGGCCGAGGGAAAGTCTAAACGGGCGGAAAATAAGGCACGAAGAAAAGTAAAGAACGGCGAGAAGAGCCCCTGGGGACAATGGGCGCGATCCATTCAACCAAAATTCCAACCGGTCCGACCGGGAAAAGAGGACCACCTCAAAAGGTGGACCCGTTTTTCGAAACTTTTCCGGTTGGACCGAACCGATCCATTGAGTTTTGGACCGAAATTTCCGGAATGTTTGGTTGAATGGATCGCGCCCAATGTGATACCAGACCAGTTCCAAACGGTCGCCGCCGTTCTGGCTTCTGATTGGTGCCAGAAAACTTGTGTTTTTCTGGCACCAATCAGAAGCCAGAACGGCGGCGACCGTTTGGAACTGGTCTGGTAAGACAATAGGGAACTTAAGAACCACGACGAAGTTCACGACGACGACGTCTGTTGACTGGGAAAGGACTGGAACGAGAACGTCAGTTTCGGCGGGAAAAAGGAAACTTAAGATGCGGTCGATCGATAGGTCGACGACGACGACACTGAATGTAAACAAACATGTAGAAGTAGTACAACTGTGATAGTCGTTCGCAACAAAGTTTTTTCGCAAAGGCGTCTTTTAAGACGATGCAAGATCTTATTTTATAAGCCGTACGTCTACTTTCTTTGACGATGAAGAATTTTTAGTGTTGTCTGACCTTTTTGGAATGGAAAAATCTCTGCTTTCCATACGAAGGTTATTCAACTTTCAACCTGAATGACATGACCGAGTCCGAGTGTCTGTCAGAGTTTAGATTTGGAAAAAGAGACATTCCGATGCGATAGCTGTTTTCCATATAAAGTTCATTTCCTCTATATTAAAGATACATGATTTGCCTGACCTAAATACGTACAAATAAATTTGTCACTTACGAGTTCGCTCGCTCGGCCTGCACATCTCAGTGTTGTCTTCGAAGAAAACACAATTCATCAGTCAAATTTTCAATCAACATCGCTTGTTAGCAGAAAAAAGAAAAGATACCTGGATTTACGAGGTGAAAAAATACAAAGCCCTTGAAAAATCGCTTAAAAACAGGGAGTTATACCTGCCGAAGCTTGTGGACTGCAGGACAACGTGACTCTACTGTGTTTGGCGTCGTCGACGACACCACGACGACGAAATTTGTTAACCGCGCTTGCGCAGTGCACGGTATCTCACTTCCGGTCGTCGTCGACAAAGTCGTCGTCGTGATTCTTAAGTTCCCTATTGTCTTCAGGGGCTCTTCTGGCCGTTCTTTACTTTCTTTTGTGCCATATTTTTCCGCTTGTTTAAACTTTGCCTTGCCCCTACTATCTGCCCCTGGGTCTCCGAGGATGAATTTGCAACAAGAAGAAAAGCCAAAGAAAAAGAAGAGATCGAAGGACAAAGATCGAAATAAATTCACAGTACTGATCAGGCGGTGCAACGCAACGCTCACTGAAACAATTAAGCAAGCAAGGCTGGGGGAATTCGTCAAAGAATTGTTTTTTGATATATCCGGGGAAAATGAAATTGAAATAATGAATAAATTGTTCATTTCGCTACCCTGTTTAAGAGTAAGGGATATTATTTTTAGACTACGAGTAGTCCCCCATTTTTCCTCAGGGACAGCAGAGTGAGCAAAACGCGAAAACGCGAAAAATGGGGGACTACTCGTAGTCTATTTCGTTTTGGCGTTTTCAACTAACATCATAGATCAGATTTTTTTTGGACAAAAAGATGGTCGTGTCCACAAATGTTGACCTCTCATCGCCAACGTTCGCACTCGCTTCAAAAGGCCCCCGGTCTAAAAAAGACGTCCTGTTCGCAAGAGGCTTAATTGTAAATACTCTTGTAGTTTTAAAACGAATAACACACAAACTGTCGTTACAAACATCAGAAATAACTAAGGCATTGAGACCCTGAAAACCTGTACCCTGTTCAGCGGCATAACCCGTTGAGGCGAAATAACAAAGCGCCTCTCCCCTCTCCCGGACTTTCGTTGAGACTGTAAGATTTCAACGAAACCGTGAAAGCCACAGCTTAAATCAGGCTTTTAGTGAAGCTAGAACCTTCCAAGAATAGAGAAGTCTAAACGAACAGTACTTATTCAAGTTGAGAAACGAACTTATAGTGTCGTACCCAAGTTTTCCTCCGCCCGGCCTGCGTTTGAGTTCTTTTCGGCTTGGACAGTTTCGAATTATTGGTTTCCGAGGGGTGCGTTGGTCAAAAAAACAATTTCTGAACGTTTAATTTGGTCCAGACCCTTAGATAATAGGCGGAGGTGGGGGGGAGGGGGGGCGATTTCCAAAAAGAATTTTTCCGCCCTTCGGGCCTCCGTTTGGTCTAAAAGTAAGCGGGAGGAGGGGCGGGCCCCCGGGCCGCTCCCCTGGATCCGCCGCTGGTTGTGAAATGCATGTTGTTTTCTTAGGCTGATTCGGGTAAAACGTCTCTTATCCAAGAAACAGCCAGGGCGGTTGCAGCAAACGGGGCTCGGAGCAATTCGGCCCTGATCCATGGGGTCGGGATCATTTCGGGGGCTGTACAGAATCCTTAGCCTATAACAGCGCTCGTTCAATTGAATTTTTGCTACCCTAATACGAGACTAAACTCTCAAAATCCCCCTCTATCCCAGAGTAGCTGTTTTCCAGAAACTACTGAGGTCACAAACACAGTCCAGCCAAAACAAAACAGATTTGATTTTTCGTATTTTTTTGAGTAATCTAGTGATCGCCCCAAGTAAGGGAATCCAAGACAGTCTTGGATTCTGGATTCCACGCCGTGGACTCGGGATTCCAGGCACTGGATTCCGGATTCTTTGTCAGTAGAATCTAGAATCCAGATTCCAGGCACTGGATTCCGGATTTCTTGAGCTGTATTCCGGGTTTCAGAGCCCAGGAATCTGGGCGTTTTCCTGATTCCGGATTCAACGGGCAAAAATTTGCCGGATTCCGGTGTCTGGATTCCCTTATATGGGGCGATACGGCTTAGAAATGCTGTCATCAACCACTATACAGAAAGTACATGTATTGTTGATTAGCTACTGTTTTGTGGTGTGCTGCTAAATTAAAGAGCATTTTAAAATTCTTAATTCTGTCTTTGTTCGGAAATTAGACGTTGCCCTGTAAAAAGGTGTACGTATTTTGTTTTGGAGAATTTAATTAATGTCCATCATTGCTGTCGGACGTTTTCACATCACTCTGGCGGCCATACTGAAGTACCGAAACAATGAAATGGCGACCCTGTTGGCGAACCGAGCTGATCCTCGCTTCTCATGTAAACACCCCCACTTATTTAAAGAAAATTTGGATAACTTCTGGCCCACATAACTGATAACGCTCTATCCGTTGCCATAGTGACAATCAAACTTTACTTCTTACCAATGCTAATTTCCTTGGTGGAAAAGAAAGAAAAGGCTGAAGGATTAGTTTTGCTAGAAAAATACGACATATCCCCAGTGACGGTCAGGTAACACGGGAGATTATTTCAAAAGGGGCATATTCCAGGAATACGAGAGACATGTGAGATTATTCTCAAAGATTAGTATAGGTAATAGCATGATTAGTAGTGATATTTGGCATAAATACCACGAGTGATGTTTCAAAATTGTTATACGTAATTTCACGAGCCGTTAAGCGAGCGAAATTTGAGACAATTTTGAAATATCACGAGTGGTATTTATGCCAAATATCACGTACAAATCATGCTATTAATTGTTTATACTACTACCCGCAAAAGGTTGTAATTTTCACATGCAGGTATTTCAAATTAAGCTGAAATACCACTGCTCTAAGCCAATCAAATTGCAGAAATTTCTCATGTAGTAGTATAAGTGTTTTAAAAGGTTAAGCCAATCGTGGAACTTGCATTTTCCTATGTTCTTTCTTGGGCTGTTCGAAAAACTGTACTTGATGTTTAGTTTAGTTTAGTTTCACTTCAAGAAATAATTCCTATTACCATGACTAGACCAAATTCGTTTAAAGATATGTAAGCCCGTTTCAATCTTTTAGAGCAGTAAGCGAAACAAACAAACAAACAAATAAACAAACCAACCAAAAAACAAATCTCTAAACGCCTGGAACTGCAATTTGTAGGCCAGATTCTTATACGTCTACAGCTACACTGGCTTGGAAGACATGAGACGGTGGCGTAACTTGTACTGGTGACTTATATCTAGTACATCCTAGTTGGAATCTTTGATTAAAACAGTAGCACGCGGAAAAATGGAACGTCGTCAGGTTTAAAATATAAGGTGGGAAAGCTGCGTCAGTTTTTAAGTTTGTACGAAGACTTAGTTTCGAAATTTTAACGATTAAATAAGTGCTGTTTAAAATTTGGGCTTTAAAGTGATATTGTATACTGTAAGTAAAATAAATATTTTTCTGGTACTTCTGAACGTACTACTACTACCTTGTAATACTACTAATATTTCATATTTTTATGATTATTATCCGCAAAACGGCGAGAGAGAGACACGTATGGATACGAGGCAGTGGCAATTATATTTTTTGTGGAGTGTTGTGGAAACGCCATGATATTGATCTTCCCCTTTACTTGGGGTGGGTGGCTGGATATGGGGGGCGGGGGGGATTTGGAGGTAGAGGCCCCCAGACCTCCGAAAACAGCACCCCTGATTACTGCAACCATTTTGGGAAAATACGAATATTCCGATGACAATTCTATGACTGAAGAATTGTTAAAATCCACAGAGTAGCCAAATGCATGAAAAACTCATGGCAGCGACCTTGACCGGAACCATTGAAGCTCGACCGTACCTTGACTTTGCCTTTAAATCCTTGGGAACTGTCCACTACCCACGTAAACGTAGAAACCCACGCTGTCGCGCTCCGACACAATTTCTTCGCGTAATGACGTATTCAGTATGGCTTGATCCTGGGGGAGGGTACTGCCATATATGGACTATATGGGTATGTGCCGCTGTGAGTGGTATGGTTTTCAAGCTGTTTACTCTTTGATAGGGTTGATAAATCACAGAGTTTAGGTCTAGAATAGGGTGTCATTTTCCAGGAAACTGATCAGTTGGTTGAAGATTTTAGTCTAGAATAGGGAAACCGGGAATTGCCATTCAAAAATATGAAAAATCAAATCTGTTTTGTTTTGGCTGGACTGTGTTTGTGACCTCAGTAGTTTCTGGAAAACAGCTACACTGGGATAGATGGGGATTTTGAGAGTTTAGTCTCCTATTAGGGTAGCAAAATTCAATTGAACGAGCGCTGTTATAGGCTAAGGGTTCTGTACAGCCCCCAAAATGATCCCGACCCCGAAATGATCCCCAACCCTGAAATGATCCCCAAATCGACTCCGAAATGATCCCCATTCCTCTTCACGTCGACCCCGAAATGATCCCCAATTAATTCTTGGAATGGAACTTGTATTCCGTCACGGAATTATTACAAAGAGTTGCAGCGTTTACGTTCTTAAATCGCGTTTAACATTTCGCTACAAATTGAAAACGTTACAGTCAAGAACAGTATTTTTCCTCCTTCCCTTCCCATGAGACCCCGCGCGCTCCTCAACCTAATCCCCAGTCGTCTCTCATCCCAAAAAACACTTAAATAGCGACTGGGTACGAGTCTGAGTCAAGAAGACTTTAGCAGCGACTGATCAAACAAAGTGAAATAGAGTTTACTTGCGATATTTCGACTTGCCAATACCAGTCTTCATCAGGTTCATTGAGATATCACGAATTCACAGAAATATATATGAGGTAAAATTATGACCGGAAATTACATAATATGACATGGAATTGTGGCTACTTTAAAAGATAAGATAACAAAAAAAGAAAAGATATACTATATATAGTTACAGTTCGTCACGTTTATTGATGCCCCGAGGCTCAATTGTCTTAGCTTTATGGATAAGGTGGGCTTCACGTGCTTTCCTGAAAGAATCACGCCCATTTTTAAGTTTTTCAATAGGAATCAAAAGCATATGATTGTCGGAATGATTACTGGTTAGAAAGTGTTCTGAAACTGCAGTATGGATGTAATTACCAGTAGGGTTGAGTATAGGTCGTCTGTGTTCATTAAAACGGTCTTTGAGGCGACGTTTAGTTTCTCCAACATATTGTAGATTAAACAGGCGACATTGAATCAAATAGATAACATTAAAAGTTTCACAAGCGATATGAGATTTGATGTGGTGGGTATCACCTGTAGAATGAAAAGTGTAATCGCGGCTGCGACAAAACCTTTCTTAAGATCCAAATACAACGAGCTTCCGACATTCTTCGCACTGACGCACTTACAAACAAACCCAAGACTCAGACTGAAACCTGCTAAAGGCTTCTTGACTGTAACGTTTTCAATTTGATCTATTTTGACTGATCACGATCTTTTTGGAACCGACGTTGAGCAAGATTGATCGTACACGGTATTTGCAGTGTTTGTTTCTTTTTTGCCTTAATTAAACATTTGGCCACAGTTTATGTGATTTTTTAGCGCTTTTGTCATCTAATCGCCTTTATGTATACTTTTGCATCTTTTAGAAAGTGTTAAAACACCATCTTTAAATAACAATTATTCACCGAAGTGGAGGTGGCTAGTATTGGATATTTTCCGAGGCCGCGAAGCGGCAAGGTAAATATCCAATACTAGCCACCGACACTGAGGTGAATAATTGTTTTAGTATATACTAAAACAGTGAGATAATTGAGCACAAAATGATGATTTTTAACTCATTTACTGTTGCCAACCATTACAATTTTGCGCGCGATGACCGAACGGCCGCGGTCGTCGCTTTTTCTTAGCGACAAATAAAACTTTTGAAGGCGTTTGTTTAGCTCTTGCGGGGAAGTTTCTTCAATTCTGTTTGTATTTAAAATAATTCTGTAAAAAAGATTATTACATTTAGTTTTAAGCTTATTCATGAACAAGTAAACTAAATAAAGTAGCGCAAGACTTAAGCTTAATTTGCATTTGTAAACAAAAAACTTTTTCACCGGTTTTATCGATAACTAATCAAGTCAAAAAGACAAAGCTTTACCTGTTAAAATTTCCAAACCGACCTTCGTCACCCTCTTCATGTATTTCGGAAATAGCTTGCTTGATTAGTTGTGAAATTTCTTAGTTTGTTACGGCAGCAACCGGGAAAGCATTTTGCTCGCAACCTACGCGAGTTTGGCGTCGCTCGCTCGGAGGAACTGGAGGTAAATCAGTGAATAGTGCAGGATATTCACTGATTGAGTAGCCAATCAGAGCGCACGAAAAACACTATCCACTGTTTTAGTGTATACTAAAATTCAATATGCAAGGCATGAAGTTTTAACATCATTTTTAGAATTTAACATCTATGCAGTTTTCTCTATAACCCGGGCTATAATCACCTACCTAATAATTTAAAAAAATGTCATGTTTCTTGATATTATCAGTTGCAGTTCATGGTGTTCCTAAAAATATACCAGACCTTGTGTATTTTTTTGATAATAATATTTCCCGGCGTTTAATCCAGTTCAAAGTGTAATCCCAGATTAATGTCATGTGAGCAAGTGAAGATTATTAGTGAAGTTGTGCATTTTGCACGATCCATAGTTCTAGGATATCATTCCATTCCTAAAATTAAATGGGGATCATTTCGGGGTCGACGTGAAGAGAAATGGGGATCATTTCGGGGTCGATTTGGGGATCATTTCAGGGTTGGGGATCATTTCGGGGTCGGGATCATTTCCGGGGCTGTACAGTTCCAGGGGACCCAGCGACACATTCCCCCCCCAAAAAAATTCCTTAAGTATCCCCCCACCCCCGCTCCCGGGCTCGATCTTGGCTATTTGTATCGTTTCGTCCGCCCTCAGCAGAGTTCGATGCAGTCAATGTAGTGTGAAGTTCTTCTGTTTGACTGTAAATTTGACTGTAAATTCGTTCAATGATCGTTTAAGTTACAATGATAACTCTCAAGTCCATTGGAATTGCAATACTACTGTTGGGCCTCGCTCAAGATTTCTTGTCTGTTCCGGTGTTTCTTAGAGGAGAAGATCAAACGCCTGATAGAACTTCTCGTGATCGACGAACCATTTGCCACTATCTCTGTAGTTCTAAGAAAAATGAGCCCTTCAGAAAGGTACGATTCAGCATTCATCATTTAGATTGGAAAGCTATTTTTTGGTCTACTTATTCTGTTATTGCGCATAGTAAATCATAATTACTTCACCTTAAAGGCCATTGTATCCGCTTCTTCGATGTGTTTGGTAGAAAGTGGGATGAAATTGCAGCTTTTAGTTGTGTGATCGTGAAAAATTCGAAAACTTATACTCTCTTAACTCTACCATGGCTCAATGTCAACAAGTGCGTGCAGTTTCTCCTTCCCTTTGTCGAGCTTACTTTGACTCAGAATCACACCGAAACCATGCTGCCCCTAGGAATCTAGAGGGATAACCTGGATAACTTTAAAATCTTTCCTTTACACATGATTGTTTCCTATGAGTGATATTCATTTAGGCAACCGTAAAAACTGTTGTGGTTCGAGCTAGGATCATAATGAAACCGACACTCAATTGTAAGAATACGTAGTAGATTGAATCGGTATCCGGTTATTCAATTTTTAAAATCTCTCGTCTAGATATTTTATTCTATTTTAAGCTACGGAAAGTAAAGAATCACAGACAACTCGCCGAGACCAAGTTACATTAAAATGTAATCGTCGAACGGACATCATCGCTTAAACGAACGAGTTTATTCTTCGAAAGAACGCGCGAATTAGTAATTTGATATTTGACGAAAAAGAAGTCACGCTATTTGCAATGCACACACACTGACACAGTGTCAAGCTTTTGCGGTTAATATTCGTTCATATACGTGGACTGAGACTGTCGTGAAGGCTTTAAAGTTATTAATAATTTACATATAACGATATAAAACAATTTCTTATAATTGTTTTGTTCTATTCCTTAGACGGAATGGAATCAAATGTACTGAATTGAGAACTAGTTCTTGTCTCTACCAGCTGTCTCGCATCTTGTCAATTTCACGGCCGTTTCTGATTTATTTCCTTTCAATAGTTGTTTTATCAGTAAAGTAGTATCTAATTATAAACCTGCTGGCAACATGGGAATGCAAATTTATATACCGCGTGATGTTTTGTCTAGCGAGTTGGTAAAATTAATTACATGTACGGCCTCCCAATTGCATTTTCCCCGAATGCAGGCGGCTCTCTATTACAAGTGTTAAGCTTTTTTCAAGCTGGAGAAATATTAACTTCCATCTGGATAGACATCAAACATCCCACCCTGTTTTTTCCGGCAACGCCAATGAAAACATCTTAAATTTACAGCTCGAGTGGCTTAATTTTCTGAGAAAAGGAAAAAGTCAATTTGGCCCTTGGCGAATGCTGTGGAGTAAATGATTGATCACTTGTTTTTTCGGCAGGTGGTTAACTTCTGTATGGATCTTTAGGTTTGTAAGTGTTGCTTAACCAGGCATGAAGAAGTTTTGAAAACTTTAAGACTTGATTACAGTTGAAATATACATACATGGATTACATATGTTTATTACAATTCAAAATATAGGCTTTTTACTGAGTTACAAATATTTCTTACTATATTAATACTCGCTTACAAGTAACGATTAAAACTGATGAAGAACAGAAAAGAATTACAAAAAAATACATCAACAAAATGCTGGTGAATACGTAATTGTGCATTGAAAGGATAATGTAAAATTTATTCAAGTATTTTTAAAATTTCACCATTCATAAGTTTGTTACCTAGTAGCGTGTTTTGGGAAGGGCGTTCAACAACGTTCACATCGCTGAAACAGACCCAAAGCTCTTGCTTAAGTAACTATATATATATGTGTGTCCGGTCCTGATAAACTAAGGTGTATAAACTTCTGTCTGTGTTTATAACCTCTGTCCACTCGAGTACGGTCTAGTAAACAGGGTCCAAAAAAGTGCTTCACGGATGAAATAAGGTTTTGTGCAGAGAGTGGTAAACTCATATTGACCATTTCTACTACTTTGCAGTGTTGGCTTTCTGCAAACTTGTTCAAATTTCCACCTGCCTGACACTAAAATTTCGACTTCCTGTGTTCTAGATTATGACTTCCTACAAACACATTTGGACTAGCTTAACTAGCTAGCAGTCACTCTTCTGTAAAAAAAAAAAAACCTGATTGTTTAATATTTTCAACGGCTTTTTTTTTGTTTGTATATTTGTTTTATCACTTCTCAATTCATCGTTATCACCTGAGATTTTTAAAGAGGGTAAGAGTGAGAAGGAAACCGCCGCGCGTAGAGATATTATGTACGAACCCTTTACAGAAATTCGTTAAGTGCTGACTGTATTATACGATTATGAAAAGCCTAGTAAACATATTAACCTGTATTGAAACACCGTGCTTGAAAAAAATCGACGGGCAGAGCTATTGTGGCGTACGAAAGAACAACGCCAGGAGCTTATGAAGTTAGAGGCTTCTGACAACGTTAATAACAAGGCAAGAATTTGAATTAATAGGATGCCCGAAGGCTTTAAACGCAAAGTCCAGTTTATTTTGGTCGTTCAGAAGATTTCTATTAATGTGTACGTGAAGGAAGTCCAAATTGTGACGTCAAAGACGACTAAAATTAATATGCAGCTAGGGCCCAGTTTTTCAACGGCCGATTATCACCAGCCCAGGGTTAAAATTTGAATCCGAGTTTCGTTTTTTCTTGTTCAAACGCATTTTCTCGCATAACTTTTTCAATTTTTGGTAGAGCAATTTTCAATTTACTTTTTGAGCTCTGATATATGAACTTCAAATTTTGCGCTAGCCCTGGGTTATCTTAACCCATCTTAGAACAACCCGGCCCAGAAGGGTGCAGTTCAAGGGCATTTTTCAGATCGTGTGTTCCCGGGCCCACGGTGGGCCATTTATCATCAAAGGTGTGCCCAGGGTGGGAAATTTGTCATCGAAGAATTTAATATATTCTACTACAGTTCAAAAAACAACAACAAAACAAGAATAGGTTATAACATGATAGGTCTTATAGGTTGTTGGACTACCAGATTAAGGGGCTATGGAGCGAGGAAGATCCGAAACGGCGGAACAACTTTTCGTTGGTTGATGCAGAAGTGCGGTCCGTATGGTTACCAAGTAGATAGGGAATTAAAGAATGACGGGCGACAATAACAAAAATGTAATTCGGGCCCTTCTGCTCCCTTTACTGGCATCAGTAACTCCCTTCAGCAGAATTATGACATATATCAGCTCGTGGTAACGCAAAACGAAATAGTCAGCCTTTATTGTCTTGATTACCCACTAAACGACCCGCCGTCATTTTTGTCTAGAGCTAGGATCTTCCTAGCGAAAGCAGTTTACATGGTGCTAGGATTTTCCTACCTCTCAGCTAAGATCCCAGCGCTAGTATAGGGACAGGTGCAACCCTTTGCATGTAAACTGATTACAGAAAACATATGGCGCTAGAATGATCCACCTTCTAGGATCTTCCTCCCTCCATGTAAACAGCTTCTAAATTGTTTCTTCTCTTATTATTACTTCAGGGAACTTCATTTGATCGGTGTTTCAGAGAGTGCTCCCTCAACAAAAGAAAAGGTAAAGTTTAAACACAAACGGCCCAATTAATTTTAATTATTTCCGACTAAACAGAATTTTCCTTTTTCTAGATTCAGGTGAAAGTTTATCTTCTGTTGAAATAAAGGAGGATTTGAACTTTCCAATGACAAGATCACGACGGGACACCAAACATTCGCTGCCAGGTAGGAAAACGGTCGTGCTTCATCAAAAGTTGAGTATTGAATGAAGACAGTTATAAATATTTCAATGCGGATCTCTTCCGTAAGACGTCCTGGGTTGTATTGTGTAATTACTTGGGATTCCTGCGGAACTCTCAAGTCGGAAATTGCGATATTAGAGACCTTTAAGAAACTACGACGGTGACGACAAGGAAAACGTCAAGAAAGCAATAGGTTTAATGAGAAAAACAACAACTCAGCACGTGCATCACGCTTTTTTGTACATTTCTTTGCCATCCCTGCACGTGACCAAATTTTAAGCTTACTTGAGAACGCGAGCGGCAAGGCAATAAATTCTACCTGATCTCTGTCTGAATTCGGGCGCGGTCCCCTCTCTTTAGCTCCAACCAAAATTCCCTTCTTTTAAGTAACAGGGCGAATTGTGATAATCGCGAAAAAGTTGAAAAGGATGTGAAGTCTATTTTTCAGCGACGTTTCGCCGTTGTTGGATCGTAGAGTTTCTATTGCAGAATGCCGCTGCGTTTGGTACGATGTTTATGCTCACATATCTTCGCGAAACCGAATTAGGAGAAACCTTTTTGATCAGCTCATAGCAAAGCCCACGAGTAAACTACGACAGCGGCTTGTGCAAAAAGACAACAACAGCAACAACAGCAAAAACAAAACGTTGATGGCGCATATACTTACGTCTGTAATTCGAAATTGCCCATTTCTATGACGTCACTTTTTTCGTACAAAAAAATAAACTTATTATAGTTAATTACAAGAATTTGTTTTCTCAACACAGGTTGCCCAAAAATTGATACTAAGCATGAAGGTCTTGGATACATCGTGGAAAAGGACAAGATAAGTGTGGATTTTAAGAAAATGAAACCGAACCTTACTGTTGAGTGGGAACCGGAACGCAAAAGTAAGTGAGATAGGTGGCTACACTGTGAAAGTAAACTATAGCTTCCGGGGGGGGGGGGGGGGTACTCCCTAATATGGGCTATATAGGTATGTGCGGCCCCAAAGGGTAGGGTTTTTCAGCCGTTTTGGTCATAAATTGGGTATCGATTTTGGCTATTTTGCCGCCTTTTTGGTCATAAATAGGGTAACGATTTTTGCACTGTAGTCTTGAATGCACCTTTTTAGATGAAGCTACTTCCTTATCGTGTCCCCCTAACTTAATAAAAGCAGATAAACATTGCCTTTAACATCGGTCTGAACTAGGGAAATAATTATAAGGCAGGTCTGAAACAGGGTATTGATTTAAGGGTCAGGTCATAAATAGGGTATCAAATTTTTGGTTAGGTCATAAATAGGGTAGGGAAAATCGCAGATTTTGGTCATAAATAGGGTAAGGGTTTTGGGAAGCGGGCCGCACATCCCTACCCAATTTTTCTGCGAGTACCCCCCCCCCCCGGGCTATAGCTTCCCTTCACACGGTCATTCAAGAGATTTTTTCTTTCGTAGTCTGTGGGTTTTTTGATGCTTTTTCAAGAGAGTAAAACGAGACAAAGAAATGAAAGTTTCAGTTTTGCTTAGTACTTCCAAAACAGCTACTTCTGATTACAGAATGCACACACGTAACGCATGAGAGTATCGAACTATGACTTTACAATGACTGTCACAAAATCAACCCAAGCTGTCCCTTTGGGAATTTCTGTTTTACGTCATCTCAACCATTTCGTACTTGCTGGCGTTCAGCAGTTTTTAGGGCTAAAACGTCATCATCACCTAACGATTCCTCGCGTCCCCCTGTTTACGCAAATCGTGATTTTTTTCTGGTGTACTAACTGCATACTGTAACTTTAAGTACTTTCCTATATGTATGTTATAGGTCAAATTTGATTTCAGGTTGCAATTTTTTAATGTGGGTTGATTCTGAATTCCCCTTGTCTTCTAGGGCTAGGAGACAAAGGAAATTCAGAATCCCTCTAGGTTTAATCAAAATTAACGTGAAAACTAATTTGACCTGTAACATATAAGCGCGAGCTACTAGGATGCCTCCTCCGGATTTTGCCCTGTGGGCAAAAACCCTGCGAGGACAATTATGTGGCGGCTCTTTCAGATGGTTACAACTGGACTTCCTATGGTTTGCTTTATCATGGCTTAAAAGTGGATCAGCTTGCCTGCATAATAGTACCAAAAGTAAGTATCTATACTAAATTACTCCTCCTTAAACTCGGAACGGCGAGAAGCCATTTGACATCGTCTGTACCTGTTTTTCCGTCTCCTTTGGTCATTATTGAAAAATTGTACAATACTTCCAACTTAATCATTTTCCGACTCAAAGTTGTTTAGGTGGAGCAGATGTGCGAAACTTGGGGTATAGTACTTCCCATTTGCATGGGACAACCGGAAATTCCGGTTGGAAAATCAAATGGATCGCCCCATTCCGTTTGAGAAGCCTCAGAAAACGTGGACTTTGACCTGAGGCGATGCCATTTTTCTTCTCTCAGAGTCTATTCTGCTTATCTGTTCTCCCACCACGTCAAATTTCAGTTTTATCAGCAGTGACAGATCCAGGGGAGGGGCCCGGGGGTCGCCCCCCCCACCCTCCCCCCTTATTCTTAGACCAAACGGAGGCCCGAATTAGTTTTTACACAAAAGACTTCCACTCGGGTGATTAGTGTAAATGGTAAGCACCAAGCTTGGTTTCCATGAATTCTTACTAGGGCGCTATATAACTGGACAGTAATTTTATATTTAACATTTACATTGTTACCGGCTATCATATGACAATAGTAAGTCCATTGTACAGGCTATTATAATGTCACGATTAGACTATTGTAACGGTCTATTATATGGTACGCCCGCTGTTCATCTTGGTAAGCTGCAACGCCTGCAGAACGCGGCAGCTCGGCTGGTATGTACTGTATCTAGGTATGATCCTATCACACCATCCCTGATAAACCTGCACTGGCTTCCGGTTACCCACAGAATAGAATTCAAGATAGGAATGCTAGTTCACAAATGTATCTACGGCGTCGCACCACAATATCTTTTAGACTTGATAAAAATCAAAGAGAGCTCGCGGTATCAGTTGAGATCATACCGGGGCATACTCCTAATGGACAATACCTATAGAACAAAAAAGACACTCGGGGAAGGGCCGTTTGAAAATGCTGCGCCCAAAGTATGGAACCGACTCCCTCTAGAAATTAGACAATGTCAATCATTGAAAATTTTTAAAGTTTTACTAAAGACACATCTTTTTAAATTAGCTTTTTATTAGTTCTTTTATTAACTCATATTTTACTTTTATTGTTTTCCGAAAATTGTAAATTATTATTATTAATATCATTATTTGGATTAGCCATTTATTACTTTAAGATTTTACTGTTGTAATGCGCATTCGATCATATCTTTATCGCATGCTAGACTGCGCAATATAAGAAATAAACATTATTATTATTATTATTATTATTATTACCGGCTTAACTTTCGCGCTACAAAGTTACATTTCCTGTCAAGGTCTGCGCATATCCTTGCATTACTCTACCGAGTAAAGTAAAAATAAATTGTGTTGGTCACGATAAAAAAAAAAAAAATTGACTTCAGTTCTTGCCCTTTGTCAGACAGCCCCCTACGCTGAGGTTTGCTGCCAATAACTGTTTTGATACTGGCGTAAGGTACATATATGGGAACAAACCTAACCTTAAGCACGTGGAAGCACTAGGGTAATCACTATGGTCGGCTGTGCGTTAACGTAGTAATCACTGTTGTCAGTGTTTGACCATAATCAGTGTTTTCAGTGCTTAGCCTAATCACTATTTAAGGGCGTAACCATAACGTGACACATAACTTGATTCATGACTCCTTAACTCATTTGACTCATAAAACAAACTTTCCCGGGACGCACATAATATAGCAATTATCTTGTTTTGTTCAAGGATCACTACAAGGATCCGTACCGCAGGGATAAGCTTCAATGGATTATTGCAGATGGAGAAGGTGCTTGGAAGTATCCTGACCCCATCGTCCTTGTGGTAAGGAGCTAGCGCTATGCTGTATATTTTTGCGCGGATCTGGCTACGTTAATTTATAGCCCTTAACTTGCTAGTACAAAGATAATTTATTTGCTGTTAATACTAATTTGAACTTTGCAGTCGGTGTGAGACCTTAATTTCCCTTTCGTAAATGGTCGTCGTGATTTTTGAGAGTTGATTCGCCCCATGCAAGGGAATCCAAGACAGTCTTGGATTCTGGATTTCTCGCCGTATATTCCGGATTCTAAGTACTGGATTCCAGCCTTTGTCGATCAGTGGAACTTCGATTCTGGATTCCAATCGTTAGTGGGATTCCGGGTTCCTTAAGCTTTTTTTCCGGATTTCAAAGCCCAGATTCCAGATTCCACGAGCCAAATTTTCCCGGATTCCGTAATCGCGATTCCCTTACATGGAGCGGGTTGATGCCATCATTGGTGATGGGTGATCCTAGGATAGATTCCTTAAATTAAGTCACAATATCTAGAGCAAAAGGCTACGTCTTCACGCCCAAGTTGAATTTAGGTTTAATTTGATTACGTTCAGGAGAGGCCTAGTCTCACCTCTCAAGGATGTATCAGTGACATTAGGACAAATCTAAATGAAGATATGATCATCGCAGTTGCAATCACAATTTAATTAAATTGCAAATTAATTATAAGCTCGAACAAAAATGAAAATAATAATAATAATAATGATAAAATGGGGCTTCAACGGCATCGAAACCCATGGCCTCAGCTGTGTCGGCAATGCGTTGCTCTACCAACTGAGCTATAAAGTCCCATACTTTGGGAGAGGGCCAGTTTTTTTGAGTTTATCTTTAACACATGAAAGCCTGAAACGTTCTTCATTCTAAGTTATACTTCTACTTTTTTCGGAATTTTGGCGTTGGCAATGGTGAGGGATAGCGGCTAGTGTACCAAAGGCCCGGGTCTGATTCTTCTTGTCAGGGACAGATTTTAAAAAACCCGCAACCAAGTTATATAGGTATTGTTTCGTTATTAACATGCTGCTTTGATTAATTACAAATGTTTTGTATACTCTATTAAAGAGTCGATTGAAAACGCTTCTGTTTTTTATATCTAACGAGTTAAGTATGTATCAGACCGAAATGATTATAGGTGAATGTAATACATATGTATTATCATAAGTTATTGTTTATCGCTTTTTTCATCATAGATCTTTACATATCCTGGCTTTTATCCAAGGTTGCGTTTAGAAAAATATGGTACGGTTTATTTTTATCAGTTGTGGAGAATAACTCCATGTGAATTACACAGTAGCCTGCAAGAGTAGCTATTTTTAAGCCTAGGCCAAACGTCAAACTTTTCATGAGACGAACCAAACTTAATTTGGGTCGACCTAAATTAAGTTAAGATCGTCTGTTGGGTCAGACGTCGAATTTATCAGCTAAGTCAGACCAAAAAGCAATTTTAGCCGGCCAGTAATAAATTTTCTCCCTAACATTTCATACAAATTTTTAATTTGTTAGTTTAGTTCGTCGTGTGTGAAGATCGATGTTTGTCCCAGAGACGATCTTCAGACGTTCTATCCGTCTGAAGCAACTCGATTCGAGACGGATACAACTTGTTGGACGATCCTCTCTCATTCAGACGAAGTTAACTGAAACAGACGTTGAACTTTTCATGAACTTAACTCGTCTGATGCAAAGTTCGACGTTTCGCCTAATCTTTGGCGTGAATCCCAGTACTTTTTGCCAGCCATTTATTTCGGAAGTAGCCGGAACATGCGTTCAATTGCTCTCTACTCGGAGACCCAGGGGCAGTCAGTTGGGTCAGGAGAAAAGACGCCAATGCTTGAGAACTTTCGTAGTACCTTTTCTCCTGACCCAAGTGAACTGAGTCTCCTAGTATACTCCCTACAGTAATACAGTAGCTTTCCGTAGTTATGACTGACTAACGATGGACCTACAACAAGCGTGAAATGTTGGTCGAATAAGCAGGTAGTTGACTCATCATATAAAATACTGACGGAACTGACATGCAACTATGACTTATCGTCTGCCAAATATGACGCATATGACTTGAACGCCCTTTGTGCCCTTTTAACGACTTGCTGAATCAAAAACGTTTCTTTAAGTATAGAAATTTCTAGAGACTCAGAGCAAAATTTGAAACAAAAACAAACATTTCGTTTGAATGATTCGAACTTCATCAGCGATGTGAAGTGTCAGGTAGCATAACAGAAGAGTTGTTACGTTTCCCCAGGAGAGGATTGAAATGGCCGGTAGACGTTATGGTTAGGTCAGCTTAAATGCCTGTATTGCTTCGTAATAAAGAAGTGATTGAATTTATGTTTTGGGTTAGGAAAACGGAGTGGCCATATCAATGAGGTGGTCGTATATGATGGGACCAACATCCACATACAAATTCGCATAACCATTTCTCTTGATCGTTAGGAGAAAATTCATGTTAGGGACTTAAAGGGACATAGTCAGCTACGGGAATGCGCTGACCTGAACACTACTTTTGCCTGTTTGAAATACTGAAACAGTTGAAAGAATGACATGTCATTGTTTTCTGCGACCAATCAGGAGAGACCTTACGAGCAGCTCTTACACAACTGGTTTGAAAAGCGTTTATCTCAACCTGAAATCGAATGTACGCGTCGGATACATCTAGAAGAGCCGCTTCAATCTTTCCCAGTGTTTCATTCCATCCTCGATCTTTTGCTGAAAACCTCTTTTTCAGCAAACGTTTTCTCATCCTATAACATTAACTTCCTATCATTTTAACAATAAAATGACTACTGAATACATCGGATTTATTTATTTAGGACCAATTTGTGAAGAAAAAAAGAAAAGCTGCCAACATAAACTGGAGCATCGTTAACTTGTTTTCATATTAGTTTGATCTTTGCCGGTTTTTCGTAACCATTATCCTCCACTAACTTATTTTTTAACCATACATAGGTTAACTAAGGCCAGGTCATCCCTTGGCCCCGTCAGAAGATTTCTTTTGTCTCGTTTTTTGGGAGACTTTTCTATTGTATTTATTTAAATTTAAAAGCGGCGTTTCTTGATACACGAGGATTGTTAATTATAGAGCGGCGTTCTGATTTTCTTTATAAATGTCTTTTTAGCTCCTGATCCCCCAGAGCCTCCCCCTCTTCCTCCAACCTCTGAAGGTATGTGGCTCTATGTTAGACTATTATGTCGTAATATCTTAAGTGATAAATTGCTCTAAATTTTTGCGCGAAATCTCAACGTTTATTCATAATTTCACAATCGCTATGGCAACGTCCCGAATGGCTCCGCAGTGCCAATATGGCGTCACTAGCGGACTAGACACAGGAATGACTCCGATCTTTTATTAAAAGATAGAAAACGTAATGAGATAATAATTTAAAATTGACTTTCCACCGTTTGACTCGATGGTGAACGACATCACCAAGATGTGTGACTTCTGTTTCGTTTTTCGTTGACACGTCACGGGGAAAGATTCCAAGTAAAGCAGACACTGAAATCAAAGTATAAAACATTTTTGTTTGGTATAGAAAATTCCAAAACTCAGAGCAAAAATTACGAAAAACACGAATATGTAGTGTTCAGTAGTAATGAGAAAATATTATCACAGCGGTCACTTCGGACTGCGAGAATACAGCTAGAATACTCTGAGTTATTTGGGTATGTAACCACTGATTGGTTACTGTGCTGGAATGGCGGGCTCCGAACGCTCATTAGACGATATGGTTAAATTTTTATTGTCAAGGCTTAAGTGCAACCATTGCGTTTTGTTTTCTCCCCCTATTTGTTTTAGGAGGTTCTCATACCAAGATTGTAGCCGCAGCTGTAGGATTGTTTGCCGGCCTTGTGTTGCTACTTGTTATTGTGGTGGCTTATCGAAAACGGGTCAGCGTTTGCCAAACTTTTTCGCGAGGTACGTGAATTTATTCTATAACTACTGTTGTCAATTGGTACCTGAGGCGTCCAAAGACAAACAGTAAACTACCATAATATCAACCTTTTTTTAAAATTTTCAAAGCACGTATGCAAGATTTCTCCCACCAGTAATATCGAAAGGCCTAAACTTGTTCTGGGATGGACAATAAGTATGAGCTTTGTTATAGTCACGCATGTGCACTGACGTGATAATTATTGGCCCCGTCGCGGAGTATTGTTCAGCGGATTGTACACTTACTCTGAAATGAAACTACATCTTTGCATTTGCTAAACATTGTGTTGCTTAATGATGGTTTTTCTTTAGGAAACAGAAGTGTCTTGGAGAATGTTAAGATTAATAACTCATGTTGTGTGGGTATGTACTGTATGACTACCTTCTCAATTCGCCCCTCTTAAATTAACCTCGAACTGGAGCACTGCTTTGCAATCGGAAATTTTAACACAATTTAGCATTTCTTTGTAAATTTGACATTTTTCGTATAATTCCTAGGTGACTAGTCCAATTCTTGCCCAACGTTTTTTTGATATTCCTGGTTAAATCAGCCTTTGATAGAGCTCGGCTACTGTCTGCGGAGCCGGATTGAGTTCGATCATCGGGGCCAAACCAATACTCAGAGTCTAGAACAAATCTTACTAAAAGAGAAGGCACTTTCTTGCAAACGGCCAGACCCTAGCGTGACTCGGATGACGCGGATATTTTTATTTCCCGTACGAGATAAAAGATTTTAAAAAATCAAACAACATCAGGAAAAACAAGCGATGTCCTCAGTTACTTAAAAAAGCCATTAATTATCAGAATTTCGATCTAATGCTGATTTGGTGAACGTTCTTAAACTGTTTAATTAACAGCCTTTATTACGGACGTTTTCACTTACTCATCGAAACATTTGCTTTACAGATGATGATGAGGCAAACGGAAATGTGCAATTGCTGCCAGTAATTATGAACAACTTACAACAGTTGGGTAAGAGAAACATCGTCTATTCATTACTAAGACCGAACGTAGTGTGGAAATCAATAAGCGACTATGTTTATTAGCTATCATGACAGTAAACTTCAAATCATACCGAGACGATGTATTCCGCGATGTTTTACATCATTGATGCTGTGGCAGATGTGAAATAAAGTCCATACCGTTGTATGAAATTGCTCCAAATTCACAACTGAAAGGCGATATTGGGCCGTCTGGTCTCTTTGGACGATCAATTGACAGTGGGTCTGATCCCTCTAGCATCGGAAATTTCATCATCAGTATCATCATCATCATCATCATAGTCATGTACATTCTCCAAAAGTAATGATAGCATCATCATCATCACCACCATCGCCACGACGATCACCGTCACCATCATCATCCTTATCACCACCACCACCATCATCACCATCATCATCACTTTCGCCACCACCCGTACCGTCACCATCACCACCTCCACCACCATCACTATCATCTTCGCCAGCACTTCCACGATGACCATCACCATTATCATCACGATCACCATTATAATCTTCATCACAACCATCGCCACCACCATCACCACCCCCATCACCATCACTATCACCATAACCATCACCATCACAACCATCCCCACCACCACAACCATCACCACCACCACATCACCATCACCATCACCATCATCACAAGCACCATTTCCATCACCATCACTATCCCATAACCATCACTATCACAACCATCGCCACCACCATCACCATCACCACCACCATCACTATCACCATAACCATCACCATCACAACCATCGCCACCACCACAACCATCACCACCACCATCATCACTATCACCATCACCATCACCACCACCATCATCACCATCATCACCACCATCACCATCACTATCACCATAACCATCACTATCACAACCATCGCCACCACCACAACCATCACAGCCACCATCATCACTGTCACCATCACCACCACCATCATCATCACCATCATCATCACAAGTACCATCTCCAACACCGTCACTATAACCATCATCACCATCAAAAGCACCATCACCATCATCATCACTATCACCATAACCATCATCGCCATCACCATCACCATCAAAGCACCATTTCCATCACTATCACTATCACCATAACCATTGCCACCACCACCACCGTCACTGTCTCCGTCACCGTCGCGAGTTTGTTTGGTATGAAGTGAGCTTACTTCGATCAATTTCCTCAAAGACTCACTCTGCGCTCGGATGGTCTGCATAACTTTGCCGCCGTCAAATGCAGCTATTGACTCTCAGATTTGGGCGGAATTGAGATAAAGATGTCCTGACGATAATCACCATCACCGTCACTATCACCATCGCCACCACCACCGATGGTTACATCACCGTCACTATCATCATTGAGTTCTTTGAGTTCGATTTACATAGGTCAGGTGTCTTACTTAGGTTGCCTTTCTCAGTTTCTGCTGGTATTTTCCTTTAACTTTGCCATCCCTATATGAAAGAAAAAGGCAAACTAAAATATGCCCACTTCCATCTCTCATTTTACTGAAGGATTAATAACTTGTCTTTGATTTGTTAATAGGTCCCGAACGTTTCTACGCGTGTTATTACCCAGAAAGCGATGAATTCCAGAAGCTTGTGGCTTCTGTGGTGAATTTCTTTAGAATGAATGGTTACATGGTTGTAATGGACGTAATGAGCTGCAGCGAAATGGTAAATCTTGGACCAGAACGATGGGCAGAACAGCAGATTAAAAAAGCAAGCAAAGTACTCGTGTTTCTGTCACCTCGACTTTTACGTTTGTGTGGTGCAGAGGAGGACGAAACACAATACTCTAGTCAGGTATTGTCATATAATTTCTTTACGTTACAAAAATATGGTTTTTGAGTTGCTAGAAGAAGTCAAGTAAAGAAATGTCTGCAATTAATGGACGATTGACGTCACGCGTAGACAGCGGCGCGGCGGCTCAGCTGGTTTTGCAGTGCGAAGCTCAAGAAAGTGGAGGGAGCTTACTGAAAGAGTAGCGAGAATAAGCAAGAAAACAACTCAGAGGATCGTGGAACTGAGAAATGTTAAAAAGAACTACAATTAGAAGAGAAGAGGACTAGTTATGAGTTTGAGAGTGTTTAATTGGAACGACAAAATATATGTTAGGTACATCCGCTTTTGTAGGACCTAAAGAATTTGTCATATTTTGAAGAGGTGTGCAAGAGATTCAAGTTATCGTCATCAAAAAAATATCAATTTACCTTATCCACTAATTTTGAAATGGGTTTCCAGGAAGATGATATTAAGTTTAAATCGTCGAAAGTAACGAGGTAGCCGACAAGCCAAATTGTTATTTTATTACTAAATTGTTCATTTATTTATCATATTCATTTATGCCTTCTTATCTACAGGAACACAAGCGTGTTTGGTATGAAGTGAGCTTACTTCGATCAATTTACTCACACACTCACTCTGCTGCTCGGATGGTCTGCATAACTTTGCCGCCATCAAAGGCAGCTATTGACCCTCAGGATTTTCCTCTCTGGGCGGAATTGAGATACCGATGGCCTGAGGATAAGAGAAGAATCTTGAATCGCTTGAACGACAGACCTGGAATTCAACCTTTGTAGATAGAAGGATTTACATACCGTCCTTTTTCCTGATTACTTCAAAATCTGGCAAGTTTTTGAACTTTCTCTGTTGATTTGAGATAGTCGAACCAAACTTAGTTCTGTTACCAAGAAAAAGAAAACAAACAACAACACACAAGGACCTAAAACAAGTAACAATTTTGTTTTTCCCCTGGTTTGTCCACGCCTCGTGCCGTGCTATTTGCGCTTAAAATAGCTTGCGAGGTTTGCTACTCAGTGCAAAGGCTAGAGTTGAGTTACTCTTGCGATTGTTTTGTACTTTGAAACCTTCCGCACGAATCCATAAGACTATGGGACAAGCTAAGAGCTTTAACATTTGCTTAATAGTAGAGAGGCAGTTTACCAATTAAAGCGCGCGCTTTACTTTAAGCGCGAATATGTAAGGGAGCCTGAAGTGAGAAGTTGAGGAAGAGACTAAGGTGATGAACTTGGAAGAACTGAAGATGGCCAACTTTTGCATGTTTTTTCGAACCGATGCCCAAAAAGCATTCATTCTTTTGATGACTAAAATACTTGTTTATAATTTTAGCTCTGCTGTGACTATAAAATGCTTTTTTTGCACCATGACGTAACCCCTTTAACTTGAAAAGTTTAAATAATAACCTAGTAAGCAAATGCGCCTTAGGGCTACGGTTATAGGGCTATATACATTGAGCTATATCGTGGCAATGCGGGTTTTATTGTTGTTGTTATTATTGCTATTATTATTATTATTACAAGTGATACCGGTAAAAGTAAATTGTAATTACTTTACACTGTATATACCCTGCGAGCAGAGGCTACATTTTTGCTGTGTGAGCTGGCGTACGAAAAGTAGCTTCTGCCGACAACCGTTCAAATCCGTACATAAATCTGGACGAATAAATTAAAAGACAGGTTCTTTCCTGTTCTTGACCGGTTTAAAGCATTGCTAGCAGATCAGAGTTGTCGCAATTTTTTTATTCCCGCGAAACTCGCGCCATTTGACGACAGACCTGATGATTAATTTTGCTTGCGAATCGCGTGACGAATTTCGCGCATGCACGATAGAAAATTGAACGGTTGTCGCAGAGGCTACTTTTCGCACGACAGCTGACACAGAGAAAATGCAGCCTCTGCTCGCAGGGCACACTATATAAAGCTTCGAGTTTAAACCTTAAAATAATTTGATCAAAAAAGGGTTAGCTTTAAAAGCGGTAAAAATTTAGGAACTTGGATTACCACTAATCTTAGCCGTACAAGTTCACATACATGGTACATGTAAAGCCGCTTATTACCATCTCACAAATGGCTGGCGTATAAGAAAATTTTTAAGTGCCAAAACAACACAATTGGTTCATGCACTGATAATAGGACATATCGATTAATATTGTAATAGTATTCTATGTGGTCTTCCGTCGGTAAATAGCAAAACTTCAACGCCTTCAAAAGTCTTGCTCCAAGTTATATTTTTGAACTTACTAATATCAAGGAAAGTGGAGGGTACAACTTGAGCTGGTCAAACAAAGGACTCCTCCTACAAGCTCCAAGCGTTATTGGTGACCGTGCCTTGTTGGCTGTGACACCAAAACTGTGGAACAGCTTGCCGTCAATATTCGTAATGAGTAAAATTTTAGTACTTTTAAATATTGCCTAAGACACATTTTTAAACCACAGTAGTTTTTAGTAATTTTTTGAAAACTAGCTTTTTATTACGTCCAATAGATGTGTTGTAAATTAAGTTAATCATGTAGTTTTACCTTTTTATAGTTTTTTATATTATGCCTTAAAATAGGAAAATTTTCGAATAAAATCAACGAGGAAATATTTTAAATGAATAATAAACAATTATTGAATTGATTTTCAACCTTCCCTAAATGAAAATGTCAGTAGTGAAAAACTTTACCAGTTGCATTCTTTTCCTTGAATATGCAAATTTTCTACTACAGCTGTATATGTTATCTTCTGTTTCTTTAATTGGTACTTATTCTACATTTGTTCAACGGTTTATTACTTCTGAAGATGTATGTTGGAACATTTATAATTATACGAAACGTCACGTCAGTGAAAGTCTTCTTTTTCCAGAAATGGGTTTATTTCCTTATGCTTTATATCATTGCGATTTGTTTCTTCTTAAGCTAAGATAGCCAAAAAACAAATAGTTGTGCTATTTGACCCCGTTTTTTGTCTTGTTCCCCCACTGAGGAGTCTGATCCCAGGCTAAAAAACAAAATTATGTACGAAATAATAATGATGATGACGATGATGATGGTTAATATCATTTTTGTTGATACTTTTATATGGCACCTATTTAACTCATTAAAACTAACATTGCAGCTTGCGCACTAACGAAGAAAAAATGTTAGGTGCGCTGCATGATACAAGCCTTCTTTCTACAGGTGTGTTTTTAGCGCTCTGCTTAACCCTTTGACGACTGCATTCAATTGGTCGTTTTTTGTTCCGTATGGAACGATGCACATTTTGTTTCCTGCACCCTGTTTTAGCTTCCATTTTAAGCTAATAAGTTGGTAAGCAACAACGTCAGCAAAGATAGATCTTTCCACCGACACCTCGCTTTGCCATATTCCGACCAATCCTAACACTGAGTTACTATCAGAAAAAAGTAACATTTTGGGGAAAAATCCACTTCTAATTTCGCTGTTTACCTACCACTCTTTGAAGAGTAAATCTTTCCCTTTCCTAAAATGCTAGCCAGCCACAAAACGCAAAAAACGACAATAAAGTTTGCAACAAGAAGAAAAGCCAAGGAAAAAGAAGAGAGCCGAAGTAGAAAGATCGAAATAAATTCACAGCACTGATCAGGCGGTGAAACGTAACGCTTCCTGAAACAATTAAGCTAGCAAGGCTGGGGGAATTCGTCAAAGAATTGGTTTGTGATCATCCTCGGAGACCCAGGGGCAGTTAAAAATGTTCGTGGTGAAAGTTTATCGACCCGACTAACTGCCCCTGGGTCTCCGAGGATGGTTTGTGATATACCCGGGAAAAATGAAACTGAAATAATGAATAAATTGTTCATTTCGCTACCCTGTTTGAGAGTAAGGGATATTATTTTATGATCCTTGATTCTTTCCGTTTTGGCTTTTTCAACTAACATCATGGATCATATTTTTTTTGGACAAAAAAGATGGCCGTTTCCACAAATGTTTACCGCTCATCGCCTGACGTTAGTACTAGTTTCAGGTCTTTATAGATCCTACGTTCTTCGGCATATTCGTCTGCGGTCCTTTGCAGTCCCTTGTGGTTAATGTTTGTACTTTATGAATTTTTGGGCCGTAGATCTTTTATAGATCCGATATGCTGAACTTTTTGCATGGTTTTGTCCATGTTTTTTAGGTTGGTTTTGGCCAACTCTTTATTTTCTCTGCGAGACATCAACTTGACACTTGGACTCTTGCCCCCCATAAGAAATGTGGTATGACGTGACTCTGTGGGTGTTAGGAGTTCTGGGTCAGGGCTAAAATCAGAGTGCGCGGATAATTTTTCATCAGAGCCTGATCTCTGGTTGTTACGCCATACTGACGAGCCCCATAGAGGGCGAAACAGTTGTCTATGACTACAATCCCGCTCTGTTTAGAGTGCTTTCGGTGTCGTGTTGATGTCTTGCAGAGTTAATTTTCACGTAGTAAGATCAGCATTGCAGTATTCTGCTTGCAGAATTTAATATGTCTACATTATTATTTTTGCTTATCAGGTCTTTATAGATCCTACGTTCTTCGGCATATTCGTTTGCGGTCCTTTCCAGTCCCTTGTGGTTAATGTTTGTAGATTCAAAAGGCATCCGGTCTAAAAAAGACATCCCTATTGCAAGAGGCTTAATTGAAAATGCTCTTGCAGTTTTAAAAGGAATAACACTGCGGTTACAAACATCAGACGGTGACCCTGAAAACCTGTACCCTGTTCAGGGTAACCCGTTGAGGCGAAATAACAAAGCGCCTCTCCCCCCCCCCCCCCCCCCCGGACTCTCCTTGAGACTGTAACATTCCAACGAAACCGTGAAAGCCACAGCTTAAATCAGGCTTTTAGTGAAGCTGGAACCTTCCAAGAATAGAGAAGTCTAAACGAACAGTACTTATTCAAGTTGACAAACGAACTTAGTGTCGTACCCAAGTTTTCCTCCGCCCGGCGGACATTTGAGTTCCGGTTTTCGGCGTGGACAGTTTCGAAGCATACACTGGTTTCCGAGGGGTGCGTCGGTCAAGAAAACAACTTGTGAACGTTTAATTTGGTTTGAATCTGTGAACAGCTTCTGTTTTCAAGTCATCAACTGTTCTATATTCCAAAAAAGCGGACACTGCCCCTCTGGTTGATGCTAATCTTTTACCTGTGTCTTGTTCTCAATCCGCTGTCAAAGTACGTCACAGTGCTGCCACTTTCGGAACAGTCCGAATTTAATCCTGCATGCACGGGCAGACAGAAACTACGAACGCCATTTCTTAACTTTCATCAGCAGCAAAGCTTATATTAGAAATCATTCTTAACAAAGTCAATCCATGGCCTTTGGAACTCTGCTAGTGTTGCTAGCTATGCTTCAATCTTCAATAACTGGGCGATCGAATCATCTGTCCAAGAGAGATATAAAGCCGCAGTCTTCAGCTATAAATGACAAGGTATGACACGACTTCATACTGTAAATTTGTTTCTAAATTCTATAACAGAGTACGTTTATTTAGCGGATTGTCAGTGCATAATTTAACCTAAAGCCATTATTTAACTAGAGAATGCATGGTAGTTTGCTTTTAGCACTAATTTTCGTGAAGAAGGGTGTGTTTTCGAATAAACGGATCGAAACATAAAAACAGCAATTGTTTAGGTGTCAAGTTTAGTCAGAGACTTGATTAGTGTACTGAAGGAATGCGTATAAACATCTTTGGAAGGTTGTATGTAAACACTTTCGGTTTTTGCTATTAAGTTTACTACATCAAATTCTAGGTTTCCCTCTTTTGAGCTGAAATTGTCCGCTGCCATTACATTCACAGAAGGCCGAGTAGAGACCACTGACATCAGAGCTAAAAATGGATCGTTAATAAAACACTGTTCTTGCTGCCGAGCACTAAAAACACTGCCGCAGGGTCTCATTTTATGAGTACAACTGGATTAGTATTTATTTGCCTATAACTAGCTGTTATTCGCAGTAACAAAGACTCTGAATCATACAATGGTTGTGGTTCAACATGCGCTTTTTGCCACATTCAGTTACGACTTAATGATCCTTAATCTCGTTTAGTAGCGGCTAGCTGCCGGCGAAAAAGAGCAATCATGCTTTTAAACCCATTTTTTTCGAAAAAGTGAACTGTTTCGCAGAGGCAACATGTTCTTCAACGAGATTTATCCCACATTTTAAGTGAGAATCCTTGCCAAATTTCCCTCATTTCTAGGAAAATTGGCAGATACACGGGTCAGTATTCTATTACAAGCACGTACAAACTAACGCCAGATCAAAGGGTCAAGCTTATGTCAATAGGAAATCTTGTTACTGCTATAATTATAATAAAAATAATAAGTATGAATCTTCGTGAGAGGAAGAAGAATCTTGATACTTTTTAGGTAGGTCATAAAAGGCGGAAAATGAAGAAAAATTCTTTAGGCTTACTCGCTTGAGATTTCGGTCGGGGTGGTTAACTGAGCAGAATAAAATACAGAAACTACAGTCAACTAACTTTATAACGGACACTATAGAGGCCTTGAGTCAGTGTCATCATTAACGAGAGTCCGGAATAGAGGTAGTTTATTTCAGTCAAACATTTGTAATTCATTTTTGGATGGGATTTAGCTGCTGTCCGTACGTTTCAACAACAGTTTTTTGGTTGCCATGGTAGTTCCTTACTCCTCTTTTTAAAATTCTTATTGGGAAATGCTGGCGCACTACCCTGCGAGCAGAGGCCCCTCAGTCGGGAACCTCCTGGTTTATATCTCAAGCCACTCGTCATTCAGATGAATTAGTAACAACATGTCCACTGATTTCCCGGAGGGGTACGTTTTTGGGGTTATGTGCCGCTGGCCTCTGAGAGCCCCTACTCCATTAACATAACATAACATAATATAACATTTTATTAGCATTAGCATTCCCATATACTGAAATGGTACTGCTTTTAAACTATTACAATACTGAATATTATAAATTAAAATATATTTAAAATAATCAAATAAACCGATAGTATGTAATCAAAAGTTATAATTAGAAATCTCTATTTCCCATGCTTTTGTTCTATGGAATGATATTCTGTAAGTTGAAATGCTTCATAAACATAGTAGCCAAGTTTTTTACAAACTTATGGATCAATATTGTTAAAAAGAAATATAACTTTTTCAAATTTGTTCAAGTCTACGAATTTGGAGTACTTGGCTTCTACGTCTTGAAAAAAGTGTTGTCTTAAATTTTTGTATAAATTGCATTCGAATAGGAAATGAATTTCATTCCCTACTTTATTCGACGAGCAAAGCTGACATATCCTATTTTATATTCCCAGGAAATTGAGGAAGATGGTATCTATCAATTTTGATTCCTTGATCGTAATTTTGCCACTGCCTGGCGATGTTTTTCGTTTTTAATAAGGTCTAATTGAATATTCAGATCTATAGACACCAGTCTTAAAAATGGAATAGAAATTCAGTTTTTTGTAAGATCGCAACATGTGAATCTGATCCTTTTTGAAGTTATCTATGATAGCCTGTTTTACTTTTGGTAGCTTCGAGTTAACCAAATTTGGCTCTACACGAATTCTTGCATGTGCTACAGTATTGTACTTTCATGATTTCGTGAAAAGACAGTATGAAAGACGGTTTTCTGTTGTTTGCTAGTTGATTTGAAAGTAAAAGGCATTGCTTTGCAATACTAGTATCAGGTAGATTAACAAGATGTAACCAAAATTTTATGACATTTAGATAAATGTGAGATTAAGCGATAGTCTTCCTACTTCATTATCTACCAAGATTTATTTGTAGCTCTTTTATTTAGGCCAATCAAATGTTTGTAAAGTTGTGTGTAAATTTTTTGAATGGGGTATTTTTCCCATTTCTTAGCATCAGTTCTATCATAGGCATCCCATACCTCAGAACTGTATAGTAATATAGGAAGAAATAGGGCATCAAAAAGTTTATTGCATATATATAGCCACTAAAAGCTTATAATAAATATTAAAATCAAGATTATAGCGTTTTGCACCAAATATTGATCTTCTTGCTTTCTCCGCAGATAAGTGTATGGAAATTGAGAAACTCCATTTGAATTAAATGTTATGCCTCGAGAAGAGTATTCCGTGACATTAGCGATTTGATTCCCATTTAGGAAGAAAGTTATCTCTTGTTGATTTACGGTTTTGTTTTTGAAAGATGTGTGCTTTTGTTTTTTAAGATTTATTTTTAGTAATCAATATTCATTGAGGACATTAATTTGTTTTTGAAGACCCTGTGCTTTTTTGGAAATTAACGCTAAATCATCTGCGTAAAATTATCAAGAAACGGGTAATCCGTTCGATGGAACTGTTGGGTCTTTTGGTCTAATTTGGGTGTCAAGTATACCTGCTATATTGTCTAGATATAGGTTAAATAACAATTGGGAAAGGATACATCCTTATCGTACTCCTTTGTTATAGTTAAGGTAGTGGGTCCTCTTATTGCCAATTTTTATAGCACATTTTGATTTTGAATACCTGTCGGCGATGAAATGATAAAACTTATCAAGCACTTTATATAAAAGAGCATCATGCCATACCGTATCAAACGCGTTTTGATAATCAACAAAACAGCAAAATATAATTTTCCTTTGTTGGTATTCACTACATACTTGTCGATTAAAGTTCTTAATGAGAAAATGTGATCAGTTGTTCTAAAGCCTTTTGTGAAACCAATTTGCGATGAATGTATCAAGTTATTTGTCTCAAAAAAACTGCATACCGTTTATTCCATAGGGAACAGAATAATTTCCCTAGGTAACTGGTGACGTAAATACCTCTGTAATTCAAAGGATCGACTTGTCACCTGATTAAGATTTGAATATTGGGCTAATTAAGCCGGAGGGCCAAGCATCTGGACAGTAAAAAGTTAATTTTGTGAAAGATGGGGCTAGTATATGAATACCACATTTCAACATTTCACTTCGTATTCTGTTCGGACCTGGTGCTTTTTTAGATTTTAACAACTTATTTGGCTGCTTTTGTATCATTTTCTGTAAAAGGCTGGTAAAGATTGTTTTGCAGCATGAAATTCAATTCTTTACTTTTCAGGTCTTTTAACCCTTTAAGTCCCAATAGTGACCAACATCAATTTTCTCCCAATGATATCCCTACGTTGTCAAGAGACTAGGTTATTAGAATTAATAAAATGATCACCTAAGAGAAAATACTTTGATCTTTTGTCAAATTCTCTCAACTCATTCTTAAGGAAATATATGGAGATCAGTTTGGAGAAATTGTATGTGGATATTGGGGCTTAAGGGGTTAAAACGTTTTCTTGAGCTTTACCTACTTGTGAAAATGACTGTACAATTTGTCTGTTGGAAAAGCCGTGTCTCGCGGCACAGAATGTGGTTCATCAGGAGACATGGACTTTAAAGTTGACCAAAATTTGGTTGGATTGGATGTAGTAACAAGTTCGTCGATTTTACAATTTTGGTATTCTTGTGTTTTTTGCGCCTCACTAAGGTCTTGTAATCTTTTTTAAAAGAAAAATAATTAATTCTTGTCTGTTTGTCAGAAGGGTTTGGATGTTTTTTGTTTGAAACTGAATTTAGGTGTTTCCTAAAAAAGCTATGTTCCTGATCAAACCAGGGCTGTGATCGCCGTTTGTTCTTTTTTTGCTTGACAAAGCCTTATTGAACAGATTGTTTTGCTGCTGTTTCTAGTATTACAACAAATTTTGATACTGCCTAATTGATATCAACAGCTTGTTGAAGGTCAGATTTTTCAAAGTCTGATATTAATCTTGTTAGCTCTGTGGTTTGCGGGGGGGGCTAAAAATTTTTCTCGATCTTGAGTCTGGAGCCCACCTAAATTGCCTAAGTAGATCAAATAAGTCTACTCTAGATTCATTATTTCTTTTAAAAGCGTTGGTGGCAGGTATCTTGATCGAACAAATTATTTGACTATGATCGGAGAAAGGAGATGGTTGATGTTCTATCAAGTTTTGAAAGTGTTGTAGGACATCATCACTAACGATAACATAATCAACCGTGCTAATGCCTTGATTTCCATGAAAGGTTCTTTGACCGAAGGTGTCACCTTTACATCTCCCGTTTGAGATCCTGAGATCCAGGGATTTACACATTTCGAGTAGAAATGTCCCACGGTCGTTAACGAGATCATCAAACTTTTTTGTCTGCGACGCGTCATCTGGGATGGGTAGGTCATCTACAGGTGGGGAGGGGATTTGCTATTCTTGTCGACTAGAAAGGCTCTTTCTACGCCAGTTCTAGCATTAAAATCCGCGGCTAGAATAAAGGAAAAAAATTTTTGGAAATTATTGACGACCTCGCTCTCTAGATTTGAGAATGTGTCAGGATCGAAGTACAATGAGTCTTTCGAAGGATGTAGCAGCAACAATTACGTCCTTCCTCATATGAAAAAGAGCTGTATCTATCCTACAGCAGATGTAATTGGGAGTTTTCTTGATAACTGTAATTTGTGGAGCTAAAAACTTTTTGACTGCAACTAAAATACCTCCAGACCAGCGGCCCGATTTTTTATAGACCCTATCTTAGTCACTTCTTTGCAAATATGTAATTTTCGCGATCCCAACTTAGTCACTTTCTATTTTTATGAATTGACCCAGTTTTTAGATTGATTGAAAAACCCTTTACTTTTCATCGAAAATGCAGTACAAACATTCTGGTACGTTTGCTAACAGTAAACAAGGAAGAACTGCCTTACCCCAAAAAATGTGCGACCCCATTCTAGTAACTTTATTGAAAATGCGACCCCATTGTAGTCAATCCAGTCGGGAAATGCGATCCCATCCAGCGGCACACCCCCATTATTGGCCTCTTAGAAGGAAGTACCCCCTCGCCCTAGTTTCAATACTATCGGGACTGGGTGGTGTCTATACTTGCCCCCAAGTCGAGCTCAAATTTTTTCTTGGCGCGAACTATTTGCGTCCTGTCGCGTGTGTCGTCGCGAGCTGTCAAAGTACGAAAACAAAAACAAATAGCACATCCTTTCCACACTCGATCACTTGTTGTTGATAACATCTTTGTAGTTCGCTTTCCTTAAACCATACGTGATCGCGTCCTTGATAGAACACATTTGCACATTTGCACTCGGCTTTGTAATTGAATACAGTTGTAAGACAGCCCATAAAAAGTAAACAGCTCAATTTGGATCAAAACAGTTCGAGTCACGTTTCATGTGGCGTGATCGCGTTTGATTGACGGCGCATCAGTAAACCCGTTCGTGATTTGATAAAACCCACAGGAGGAAAATTCCTCCTGTGGATTTCGCGGCTGCACGGGATAGAAGTCCTTCGTTCTGGGCCAACTACCAGAACCGGGAATGAGAAGCAAAGGAGTTTGAGAAGGTCTAGGTTGTCTCCTCTGAAGTCAAATGTTCTAAATCAATCGTTAGAATTTTTGTGACGTTGAAATAATTATTTTAAAATGAAGATCTAAGTCTAAATGCCTGTATCATGTGCTTCAGTTTACCGCACCGATCTTTTTTTTTTTCAATCCACGACGGTTTGAATTAATTTTTTCCCGTGTTTTGTTTCGAAAGCTTTTATGATGAATTAACACATAATTAAGTTAAAGAGCCTGAAAATAAGCAATTATAGCTTTTTTTCTGTTTCTCTACCGGATTCAACGAGGAAAGTGGCTAGAGCTTTTTTAACGCCAATGCTAAAGCAGGGTTAAATCTATCAAGTTAAAGATAAAGAGGTCAAATTCAGACGCTGAGGTCCTTTTTTTTTGTTTAATCCTAACCACAATCGAAAACTTAAGAGAAGCGTCAAGGAGAGAAAGCGAAAGGAAGAAAGTCGAAATCATGCCTTCATGTGCATGCCTAAACTAGGGAAGTGGCAATTTTGAAGTCTTGTGCTCGACCTATGACAATATTTTGGGCATTATACTATATTATAGAGCGTTTTCACATGGCCTCACGGCGGCGACCATGTTGGTGTTCCTAACAAATCCTGTGATAGTCGAACTCTTTTCGCATGTAAAAATTTCTTTTGTTTCCATAAATTTGCATAGATTCTGGCCACGTGATTGAAAACGCTCTACATATAGTGACTAGACAACGCCTCGTCCGGCATCAATAGGCCTTTTTGGGCACAAGCTCCTGAGGGCGAATGGGTTGATTACTTCATAATATTGTTTTGTTTTTTCTTTCAGGATTCATCCCCAGTTTCTTGTAATAATAAAACATGTGCACCTAAAACTAACGAAGGTGAGGTTATAAATCTTCGTCTTTGATTTTTTTATATAATTTGTCTTCATTCATCTGTAATGAAAACGTTGACGTCAATGATATCTACATTTTCGTATATGGGATTCATACACACTGTACATTCTATATATTTTTCTTCGGGAAGAATTTTAAAACACGTTAATCCGTTTTTTTTTTTTGTTTTGCCGGTGCTATCTATGTGATTCGCTGGTTTTGCACTGCGCATCTCTCACTGTGCATAAAAAGACGGCCGCCGTGAAAAAGAGCATTCTGAAGAAAAATTATTAAAATGATGTTGACTGAAGAGAAATGCTATTAAAATTTTCGCTTGCGGTTGTTTCTTGCCGAGATGAGACTTTATGTGTTGGGAATGTGCATAACTTAAGCAATTGACAACTACAATAGACCTTTTTACCGATACGGCGGCCATATTGAATTAATTTGATTTAAGGAGTATTATAGGATGCCCAGGGGCATGAGCACATTTCGTTTGTATTTTCGAGCGCTTTTCGGGACATTTTTTCTCAAAGTTTTGTTAGAATAAGATTGTAATGGGAAAAAAGATCCTCGTGCCGTGTTTGGATGTAATAATGATCGCCTTTTCCCGAGAAATATACAATGAAAGACCATATTTCTAATACTAAACTAGAAAAAGGCGATCATTATCACATCCAAACACGGCACAAGGATCTTTTTTCTCATTACAATCTTATTCTAAGAAAACTTTGAGAAAAAATGTCCCGTATAAAATACAAACGAAATGTGCTCATGCCCCCCTGGGCATCCTATAATACTCCCTAAATCGAATTAATTATTATTATATGGCCGCCGTATCGGTAAAAAGGTCTATTGCAAAAGAAAACGTGCTCACCATAATTCGTTACACACCAGAAACAATGGGTAAGCAGCAAAACGTCCCAAGGTGAAACTGGATTTTGCGCGTCGTAGTTTTTATTTCTTAGGTACCTCGCTTTTTAATTCATTGCCATTAAGTTTAAAAACATTAATTCTAAAGTTTTATTTAGAAAAGCCCTGGACGATTTTTACTTGTAACTTTTGTAGTTTTTAACCGTTTTCAACCTAGAGCATGTTTCCTTTTTATATATTTTTGTTTATTCTTATTTATTAGATTTTGTAATTTTTTATTCAGCACGACCCCGTTGATAACTTGGTACTGAAGGGTTATCCTGGGTAAATTTTCGATTATTATAATTACTATTACGCGTGTTGCTGAGTTCGACTTCCTCGCGGAGAACCTCGATAGTGGAGCGGTTAAACTTGTACTAACTCAATTTGATTTTCGTTTCTTGCCCCTTCCACATACATGCCATTTTGAAACTCGCCCTAGTCCTCTCTCAAAACTCGGAGGAAATTCATTTGGTGCGCACTTTATGCAGCTCTACCACAAAAACGAGCATGGTGACCTCATTTTTTATTTCATGATTTTAATAAGAAGATTGCTTCCTTTCAATGAGAAAACTATTGGCATAAATCTATGTTCAGTTTTTTGGCGATTTTACTAAATAGACCTTTTTACCGATACGGCGGCCATATTGAATTACATCGATTTAAGGAGTATTGTACGATGCCCAGGGGGCATGAGCACATTTCGTTTGTATTTCCGAGCGCTTTTCGGACATTTTTTCTTAAAGTTTTCTTAGCATAAGATTGTAATGGGAAAAAAGATCCTTGTGCCGTGTTTGGATGTAATAATGATCGCCTTTTTCTATAGCTAGTATTAGAAATATGGTCTTTCACTGTACCTTTCTCGGGAAAAAGGCGATCATTATTACATCCACGCACAAGCTAGGATCTTTTTTCCCATTACAATCTTATTCTAAGAAAACTTTAAGAAAAAATGTCCAGAAAAGCGCTCGAAAGGACAAACGAAATGTGCTCATGGCCGCCGTATCGGTAGAAAGGTCTATTGTACGGATTGAGCTATAACGGGTCGAATAGCGCGTGTTCAAATTAGGTCTTAGACTATTTTGGAGCGTTGAGTCAAAACAAGGGCATTGAAGGGCATTTTTTGGTACGTAAGTGAATAAATAATACATTTAAGTCAAATTCCGTGCGATACCTTTTGTTAGGAAATTATTGCGTCATTGTGGCGGGAAAACTCATCACGTGATCTGAGAAATGATGTTTGTACGAGAGTCTTGGAACTGTGTAGTCGTTCGGAGTCGTGGAGCTGGACGAGTGTGTAGACGAGTATGGATCATCAAAATTTTTGCGCGAATTGATGTTGCTGAATTCTTTAAGTGTAGAACAGAGTACAGAAACATGTGAAGAGATATACTTGCCAGGGAGTGAAGGATTAAAGCTAAATGGAACTGGTTTTATCACACATAATTTATGACACCACGCGCATTATCGAAAGAATCTCTCCTTTTTGTCTCAGTTTTTGGCTGCGCGCGGTTTTTGCCAAAGAGTCTTAAATAGCCGTATTTGTCAGCATTGTGACGTGAAAACGAGCGCGGTGAACCCCATTTTTTTATCATCATCTTGACTTGTCACATTAGTGTACCAAGTTTCATCTACAATCTATGTTGGGTTCTTTTACTAAGGAATCACCTTAAAGAAAACATTTTGTGGTGGTCTTATAAAGATGCTGGGTTAAGGTATTTCTAATCAACTATTTTTTTCAAGGCCTCGGCTGGCTTGTGAGCTATCCGATTAGTCTTAAAATGAGGGTGGGGAAAGAGGTTTTTAGCCCCAGGGAGTAATAGGGTGCCGGGACTAAAGGGGGACCAGTGCTCAATGATGTATCGTAAGAACTGGCAGTGTCTGAAATAACTCCCTCGTTCGCACCATATTATAATTAAAAGCTTTAAAATATTCTCCTAATATATTCTCAATATTCTCCTTGACTAATTTTTTCACACCCAAAACCTTGACTGGAAAGAAGCATTGACAGTTTACATTTACTCTGAAATTGATAGACATGGATAGTATTCAATTTTTTACCGCGATCAAACAGTCTTAAAACGAACGAGAAGGTGATTGTTCCTTTTGAACTTGGTTTCAGAGACCTTTCATCTTCTGATCAAACGGAGTCGGCAAAAAAAAGGAGAATTAGGATGAATTATTAACGCTAATAAATATTTTAAGAAAACATTCTATTTCTCATACATTGTACATTTATAACTTTATAAATCATCTATCTACTCTATGAACACACGACGAACCCTTCATTTCTTATCACTAACGACCGCCATTTGGAGTCTGTACAGCGGGTTTGGGGATCATTTCGGGTCGGGATTATTTCGGGGAAGTCCCTTGTCAACTGATTAACTCCGTTCCTCACAATGTTCACTGGGCAGGCCTGACTTAGGGTCAATATGTGGTCCAATTTTCAACGGCTTATTTGATATGAATCCCAGTGTTGACTAAAATTAATAGCTACTAACAGTTGGTGTCAGGATATCGATGTTATTTGATTTAAAAGCTAAAACTTTCCAGTAATTTAGTACGATAGCCAAGCTACCATTTTGTATTGATTTTATGATCAACCGGCATATACCAGAGGCCTTTTATAATAGTTTAAGTTGGCCTTCATTTTCTGGCATTTCCAACGTCACAAACATGACCTCTTAAGACTTGTCGATTGTAAAAATTTAAAACTTTGTTTCAGTATCAGGGAATGTTTCTTACGAGTGCACCCTTCTCTCGAAGTTGCGTGCTGCCATGTTTTGTGCGAAAAACAGGCATAAAGTCGATTTTTCCCACCTTTCATAACTTACTCTTTAAAATGAATCTTTTGAACCCCAAAATATTTTTCCTTAATTTAGTCAATAAAAGGGATGTTTTGGCAAAATAATTAAAAAATCGATTTTGTGACGAGTGTCTTGTGATTCTCGATTTTCTCAGAAAATGGTTCTTATAAGGTAAGGAAAGTACATAATTACGTAATAAGGAATTAAAAAAAAGAGGGAAGAGACAAAGTACACCTTACAACACGTATAGTAGACCTTGTCACGGTGTTCGACGCCATCTTGATGAGTAGGCAGACGTGTGAGAAATTACTGTGTTTGTATAAGAATCTAATGTGGAATAATTTCCAAAAAACGGCTGTTCTGAAAAAAACTATCAGTTGTAAACTATAGCTACAAGGCAAAGGATTGTCCTAGACAGTTTTTGGGGCGTACCTGTGCAGATTTTCCATATATATGTCTGTAATTTTCCTGGGACTTGCTTACAGACAAATGTATAGAAAGTTTAAAAAGGTGGTTCTCGGTCTTCTGGTGCATTTATCGACCTTAATTTTTTTCAGTAGAATCCTTAGCAGTGAAGCTTTAGTTTACAAATCATATTTTTTTTCAGAAGAGCCGTTTTACGGAAATTATTCGACATTAGATAGCCTACCCCGTCAAGATGGCGTCGAAAAACGTGACAAGGTTTGTTCTTTTTACAATATAATGGCCTGGCTTTCATAATTAATGGGGTTGTACTCCGTTTTCTTTTCTTGTCAACAGTATGTTCTTTCGAAGTGCCTCCGCAGTGGAAGATAAAAAATTTTACCGTTGTTTTCCATGAAATGGACAGAGGAAAAGCTTCGAATTGGTCCGTTGAAGTGTCATGGAGTCCCATTACGGGTAAAGCTTTATAAAACATTTCATGCAAATTATGCCGTGTAAAAATATCTGTGCCTTTTTTGGCACAATACAGGTTCTGACTCTATCCTCAACACGCGTAAATAGCTCTAAGTTAAGGACACCAGTTGCTCGGAACTTTTGTCACATTAACTAACTTGTGATCAAAGTATTAATTGCATCTCTTCTTGAGATGAAGGTTTTATCCATTCACCACTACCTTAAATCATCATGATATGTTATTTTGTGGACGATATGGCCCTGTTGGAAATCTGTTAATTCATTTAATATCAACTGATAGTCACTGTCGTGGCCGCAATTTTGCAACCTCGTCTCCAGGGCGCTTTTCCCTGGGAGCTTTGGAAAAAGCGCCCTGGGGACGAGGTTGTCAGTTTTGCAAATCATCAGTCTGTGGAAAAACGTTGGGTTATGGTATGGTTTGTACGTCAAACGTTCATTGTGCTGACTCGCTGCTTTTTTTCACTTACTCTTTTGGTCAGGTTCGCCTCAAAATTGGAGTGGTTATTGTATCTATTATACGACTGAATTTATCGAGAATTCTCATCGAGTAACGAAAGATTTTCTGCCTAAGGTAAAGAATTATACATAAAAGTAACTTCCTATATTTAGCGTATAACGTTTTGTTTTTTGTGTGTGTTTCTCGAAGAAATGCCTCCCTCAATTCGTACCCTTTCCCCCTCCATTCTACTCCCCATTACGCTACTTTTCGTTTCTTACTCTACAACTCTCAGTGTACAATTTTGTAGATGTCACAATGAATGTCTTTTCCTATTTTACTTAATATACTGAGTCAGGTATCGGTATCAGTTTCCTGATCAGCTTACGCTTTCTTGGAGAGTCTTATCTCTCCTTATATTCACCGAATTAACCCCTTCATCTTTATTTGATTGAAATTTTGACTGAAATACATTTCAGTTTCCATTTTCTCACAATTTCTGTAAATTTTATAATGTGTTTTTTGTTCGTTCCCTTTAAGAATCAAACAAGTGTGAACCTTACTTTTTGGAAAGGAGAAAAAACACCATTTTACGTCATAGTAAGTAGAATAAATTTATCAATATTTAACATATAACCAGACCTTTATTGTAAGTGGACAAATGAGGCCAGAAACCTCCTATAGATAGACGCGAGGAAGAGGGGAAGAAATGGAGAGAAAAGGGCAGGAGATTTGTCAAAATATCAGCTGTCCTTAACGGACATTCAATCTTAACAGACAAAGGAAAAAAACAAAAACAACAACAACATCAAAAAACGCAGAAGCCCCTCCCCCCTCTTCCACACCTCTCTGAGCCGTGCTCTCTGCATCATGCTTTAGCCGTCTAATTTTCCGTTTAACCAACTTTCGAGGACTCAGAGCTATCTTACGATGCATACCTGAGACCAAAAGGGCTATTGCAAAATGATTCAATTTAGTCTCGGGCTTCTTACCTTTCGGATTGGCTAACGGATGGAGATGGTTTAGCTTTTATATTGAAACCTCAGTGCATGCATATTAAATACCTGGGCTTATAAATGTTCGCGTGGTGATTTTAGGCGAGCTTAAAAAAGAAAGGGCTTATAACCGGAAGTGATGTTAAAAAGCGTATCGAATCAAGCTGAAGAAGTTCTGATCGCAATACGTTTTGCATTAACTGGTTTTTAATTAAGCAAGAAAACCTCATAATAAATTGAATTTATTATATTGCAGGCAATAATGGGGAGGCGGGTGGGGTGATACAACAGGGGGTCTTAAATAACTGGGGGGGGAGGGGCTTAAAAGTGGGGGCTTATAAAGCGGTAGTTTACGGTATCGGAAGTGGAGGGTCTCATCGTGTTCCATTTCAAGTTTCTGCGGCCATTTCTTGGCAAACGCGACTGGCCTGATTCCAAAACAAGATTTACTATTACCATTAACCCTCGGACGTACACGCAAATTCATACCCACACTGTGGTACAAGCGGGGGGGAGGGAGGGGGGTGTTGTTTTTGATATGTTGCAGTATTTCGAAACGATTTTACCTTTAGTGGAAAGCCTTTGATCTTCTTAACAATGGTTGCCATCTTGGCCGTCATCTTGGATTTTACCAAGAATTAAAAATTAGGCTAAAACCGCGAGAAATGGTAATTTTTTTAGCTTTACATTAAAAATAACACAAAAATAAGCACTTTGCACGATTTTAGCCACAAGACTTTCTTTTATTGTTGAAAGAAGTTGAAAAAACATGTATTTTCAAACTAAAATGGCTTGACCACCCGCTACTTATGACGTCGTATACCGTAACCATTGCAACTGACTATCACTGAACTTGTCTCAAAATGTGCGCGAGGGATGTGCACGATTAGCTACTGAAATCGTCAGGTGTTGATGTTTTATCCTTTAGGAAAAAAACGCAGGAAAACCTTATTGGAAGAGGGGGCGGAATCCACCCCCCCCCCCCCCCCCCTCTTGTGCGTCCGAGGGTTAAGTTTTGTTTACCATCTGCCCACACAGTTAACCTACTTGTCTGCCCATAAAAAGGGTAAACAACCATTTGTATGGGCAAATCATAGTTAATTCAGTGGAATGGTTATGAAACCCGTCAGACTCCTTTGTTATATGTTTTTGTGGACCTGAAAGTGCACAACGTTCAAAAGAATTCCTATCATTTTGATTGTATTGACCAATAAAAACGTTGCATTAATTTATTCCGTAACAATTTGCCAACAGAAAACAAAGGATTGTGCACTTTCACGGTACTTTGAACATAAACTGCAGCACTGTTGTTTTTATCATTGATGTTTGCCGCTTTTCATAACCAGTCTCCTCTAATAACTATGGGCAAATGTAAGAATATTTTTCCATTACATATACCGGTGGTAGTAAAAGATCACTTCATCTTTTTGAGGTCAACTCCGTGAGTAGCCTTGCTAGATTTGGTAAAATGACTTCATAATCATTAACATTATCTTACGACTACTATCTTAGATTATGTCTTCCTGTCTCGCTAAGGAGCCTCAAATGACATTCGCGCAATCTCTTCCAAGTTCATTTAATCTTTCTCTTTCGATTACGCGGGAAAAAACGAGGACTCTACTCAGCGTTTAAATAAGGCATCATGAAATGTTACCTATTGTTGGTGCATGTTTTATTCTTGCAGGGCTATGCTGTCCCGCTGTTTCCTGATACCAGCTTACCGGTCGAAAAATTACAATTGTTGACCTTCAGACCAAACGATTACGAGCCGACGAATTCTGGTAAGAATATTTCACTGTAAAATGACCATTTATGGAGCAAGTCGAAAATCGCTTCGAAGCGGCTGAGGAGTTTTATAGATAATGTGAATCGATGCCATTCATTGTGCTGATATTTAAGACTCGTTGCTGGTACAACCTGCGGTCAGGCGTCCTTGGTCTTTGTATAACGGGACAATCTTTTTACCTTCGCCGTTCGCCCACTTTTTCTGTCCCGAAAAAAAAAACACCTGACGACAGGTTATTACTTGTGCTGGACCGGGTTTATTTTCTTTATTTCTTTTTTGTTGTTGTTTTTTTTGGCTTCCAGCGACGGCCAACCCCCCCCCCCCCCCCCTTCCTCTATAGCTTTAACACTGCTCATGATAGTCGGCCACCAAAATTAGCTATAATACTTACACGTACGGTGTCTGATAAAATTAAGTAATTGGTCAACGCAAATGGTCATTATCAACAGCAGCGATATCATGATGACGCCATTTATTATTTAAAAAGGGAACTGGAACCTTCCCGCCATCTTGGATCCCCGTTTTCAATTAATTATTTCATATTACTTTAAACCCGTCGTATAAATCGGAGTAATATTGATGGAAAATCTGTAATCTGTGTATAAAGGATGCTTAGGAAGCAAACACAAAACAACACAAAACAAAACAAAAGCAAAAAACAAAAAACTCTGCATATTATGAAATTCCGAGGGGGAGAGAAAAAAAGAAAAACACTGTTGAACTCAGGATCTGCCATTTGGTCATTTATTCATCTATTTATTTTTTTGTTAAAGTAGGGATTTCACTACCATTTACAAAACTTTGATGAAATAATAATGTTAAAGTACGGGTAAGATAATAATCCAATACGTGATACGAGAAGGTGCAGTATTCATGGCTTCAACACCCTTTTCCATTTTTTTGAACTCAGTCTTTTATATTTCAATTAAGTCAATGATTAGTTTCAAATGTCCTTAAACCTATTCGTTTTGATGAAGAAAGGAACAGGTATGTAATTACAAACTTTCTTATCATGCAACTTCTTTTTCAGCTTCTGCAGTCGACTTTCCTTTCCGGAGCACTACAAAGAAAAGTAACGGTACGAGTAACAACAGTAAAAAATTGCGTACCTTTCATTTCTTGTTTGTGGCGTAGTACATTCCGGATGCAAACAAGAAGAGCAATTATAATAGTTTTCCATTGTTTTCCTCCTGTAAGCTACAAATTAAGGCAAAGCCTACCAGTGATCATGATCTCCTTGTTTGCAGCTGGTATGTACTACGCCACTCGGGGTGTACAAATAGCTTTCCGTGCACAACTTGAAACCAAACATATAATTATTTGCAAATTACGTGACGAAATAAACAATTTTCCAGAAAGGAAAATAATGTGTCAGGACCTCATGTGACCCCGGAGGTTTAACTGTAAAATAAAGTTTTCAATTTCGTTAATATTTCGTAAAGAAAATATAAAGGAAATTAACACGTAATCCATCAGGAAATTGAGTAAGTTTAATTTTCAGTGGATAAAAACCTCGTACCAAAATAATTTAATAATATCGCATTCATTTTTACATTTTCAAGGGCTGTAAATGTAATTAGTTACAGTAGAATCCAGACTCCAGGGAAAACGCAAATTGGTTCGAGAAATCGGGATGCCACTGTAACTGTATCTGTAATAACACCAAAGTAAATTTCTCATGAGAGCCCGCGAAAATAAATGTCAAATTTCACAAAATGACACCTTACACATGAAATTACCGGAATTTTACCTGGCAGTGACGCAGGTGTTTTCACAATTCTTGTGAAATTTGACATTCTTTTTCTCGGGCTCCCATGAGAAACAGTCTTTGGTGTTATTACAGCTAGCTAATTATATCTATATAGCCCTTGAAAAATGTAAAAGATAATGCGATATTTTTTTAATTATTCTGGTAAAAGGTTTTTGTCCACTGAAAATTAAAATTACTCAATTTTCTGATGGATTCCATCTTGATGTTTAATGAGTGTGTGGAAATCAGAGGAAAAACTGCTCATTTTTGCATTCTTAATTTCTCCTTCTAAAATCATTTTGTTTATGAAGTAAGATCAAGCATTCGAAACTCTGCCCATCACCAGATGAAACACCTGGAAGTTCGACAGAAATACTCCGCGTACGTCTCATGCTTGATATATTACTTTTAAAACAAACAAAACAGCAACAAAGGGAAAACAATGGAAAACTAAATATACTTACCGTGAGGACAAAAATTGCAGTCCCAGACTATAACTGCGCGAATCCTCGTTCACTAACAGATAGTCTCCCGTTTCCCTCAAATATTCATAACATACATTACAGTCGTAGAGCTCTGTTATCGGTCACAAAGAAAGGAATACTTGTAAGTAATTACTTAAGTTTTGTATCTCCCCATTTTTTCTCGATAACCGAGGAAAGTATGCAGCCTCGACCAAACCCCCCCCCCCCCCCTCTCACATAGTTTTATGGTTCCAGCTAACTAATTCAAAGATTTTTATTTGTTTTCATTTCCAGATTCTGTTGCATTATTGTCCATATCCATATCTGTTGGCGTCCTCGTAGGACTCGGTTTGGTTGCGGGTCTTCTAGTGTACTTTTTGCGCTCCAAGCCGGATAAAGGCAACAATCCCTTACCTCAAGGTTTGTACATCATGAATTCCTTTCACGTCAAATTAACACAAACCACTAGATGATGAGCATCCCAGTCATTTCATTTCATACAAAGTCAGCACCCTCTTGGGCCTTCAGCATCATTCTTCCCCACGACGTCAATTCCACTTCTCGCCGCAATGAAAATTAAAGGGAGCCCAGAGCTCTGAACCTGTGAAATCTAGGGTGCCCTGCATATGATTTGTATGAAAAAAGTAAAATTTTTTAGTCGCCTAAGACCAAAAGTTAGTCGCCAGGGGCCACTGGGCTCTGCTAGAGCACAGCCATGAATCTGACCAGGTGGGGGAAAAGGATGTGTGATGCTATTTGTTTCAAATTCCAAATCACGAGCCATGTTTTAATTCGTAAAAGTAATTAAGGTTGGACTTTTACAGTATTCACCAACTACTGCTAATGACTGGGATGTCTGTGAAAGATTTGAAAGACCCTGGAATGGCCTTTATCTCATCCTTACGGGCCCATTATCGTCTCTTTTGACGCTGTTGCTATGAAAACGTCTTCAAGCTGTAACTTAACAAAACGACACGTAATGTGACAGGCACGTTTGCCAAAATTTTCAACGACTGTTACGTTTCAAGAGAGGTCTGACAAAGCTTCGACATCTCCGGTTTCTAAACTTAAGGTTCAATTAAAGAAGAGATCTGAAGAGATCTGGGTTGTTCTCTAAAATAGCTTCTCCCTTTGTTAACTTGAAAAGTTTCAAATGCTCCCCTCGACTCGATTTAGAAAGCGATTCACCTTCTGTCACTGGAGAGAGGGCTGTGATTGGCGTTCATCGTATATAGTGGATATGGGTATGATGTCATGGTCCTAAAGGAAAAGCAGTAGAAAATGAGACCCAGTTCATGATGTAATATATCAAACATGAGACGCAGTGTTTCATCACCAGATGAAACACCGAGAAGAGAGTTGAAAATACGACGCGCAGCGGAGTATTTTTGGCGAACTTCGAGGTGTTTCATCTGGTGATGAAACACTGTGTCGAAAGTTTGATATTTCCTCTCAAACAGAATCATTTTTGAAGGAGAAATTAAGGATGCAAAAATGAGCAGTTTTTCATCTGATATCCAAACACTCATTAAACATTAATTTCCTTTGAATTTTCTTTATGAATTATTAATGAGTTTGAGAACGACGTTTGAACCAATTAAGTCGGACATGTCTAATTTGGGTCGACCCATGAATTAAGTTCGAGTGGCCGTCATGCGAATTTCGACTGTGGAGCGACTTTGTTTCAAACGTCGAACTTTGCATGTGCCGAGCCTAATGCATAAATAACTAAAATTTATTTTCTCTTGTAAGCATTTTAGACAATTGAACATGATAATATAGTTATTAAGTTCATGAGAAGATCGACGTTTGAACTGGGCCTAACTGGCTTTTTGGTAGATTAATATAGTTTCTTTAAATGTTTAGAGTTATAAACTATCCTCAAAATAATGGCCTCGCTTCGTTTGTTTGTTAGTTTGTAACCTTTTTCTTTTGTCTCTTGTAGATTTTAGATACCACGCATTTATAATATTCAACAGTGGAGACCAACGTTGGATGACGACCAATCTTCTGCCTCTATTGGAAGAAAAGCACCATTTAAGTTGTTGTATACACTATAGAGACTTTGTCGTAGGGAAGCCTTTTCGGGACAACATGGCAGAAAGTGTTTACAATAGTCACAAAGTCATAGCATTATTTTCCAGCAATTTTGTGAAAAGTAATTATTGTAAGTACGAGCTTAACCTCGCCATAGGACGGCTCTTATCGAATCGCGATCGTTGCTTGGCTGTCATCAGGATTGATAACGTTGATAGTAATATGCTGCCTAAAGAACTTAAGGACAAAAGCTTTATAGACTACAGCAATGCCACCGAAAGGCGCATTTGGAAACAAAAGCTCCTGGCATTTCTTCGTCAGCCTGGTGATGAGGAATGCCATGACGTTAATCATAACTGTAATATTAACAGCACCAATGACGACAACAGAGAAAGGTTGGAGAGTGCCAGCAGCATGGAATCTGATGCGCACCAAGAACATCCCAATGCTGACATGGAAGAAATCAGTGACTTGAGCAGCACAAATGGTAACAGAGGAAGAATTACATTTATGAGGTTGGAGAGCACTACCAGCAATGACACCGTTATATCTGTGGTGTAAACATTGTTAGATGTAACATGGAGTCTTTCTTATCAAAATATTGGGGCTGAGAATGCGAAAACAGGTGAACATGGTAAGAACATAGCCGAGCCTCCTGAAGTACACATTCCACCAGTTTGTACCCGAAGGAATGTAGTTAAATGTTGGCATGAACTTTGGTCTCTCCATTTCATCCTTAGCCTTTATTCCCACAACATGAGGCAGACTAGTTGCGTAACTTCTAATTTTAATTGGACTTGGTTTGGACTGTTCATCGAATAACTAGGCTGGTATCCAGAGTTGTTTAGTTATTTTGCAACATGAGCATTGGTCCTGTTCACTGTTAATTCCTTTTACGCGCTCAGTTAATAAGAGTAATAATACAGCACACCGTGACTAATCATGCACGGCTTTTAAGCCGAGTGTCTTAAAAGACACTCATACTAGACCCAAGATCTCATTTTCTATTTTATAAATTTAAAATAATCATCATTTTAGTGCAACTTACACTTAAGTGAAGCAAAATAAATATTCATTGAAAGGAATTACACGGGTTTGACCACGACAAAGAAATTCAAGGCGAAAGCATCGAGCGTCAGGGCGCTTTCCAAAAGTCAAAATTGGCCTTTGGACCATGGCCGAACCAGTCAAATAGCGGCTTTTTCCATGAGTCTTTTTCGTTGTGTGAAAAAAACTACCTCCTTCGTACATACTATCTAGGATAGTTTTGATTTAGATTCTCGTTAAGACGGGAATGGTCTGGCCGGTCAATTCTGGCAAATGGAGAGCGCCGTAAGTACCAATTCTAAGTATGTTAATCGCAGGTTTTGGAGCTGTTTAACATTTTATTTATAAATAGTTTTTGGCGGCCTGGAGCAAATTTTTCCGAGGACACCTTAAAGCCCTATTGAGGAAAGGAAAATGGCGCCTGGCAAAGTCCTCTGCCTTGTCCAATATCTTACCATATTTTGTTTTATTTTGATACATACGTTGACAGTGAACCAGTGCTTCCGGGCTCGGTGAGGTAATGGTCATGAAGATTGTGCGCTTTTTTCCGAGCGGGAACAAGCTTTGAAGTCCATTGAACTTAGCCCCAAAGACATAGATGGAAACTTTCCTGACAAAGTCGATTTATTCAAGATCCCAGAGGTAGGCGAGCCGTTTTGAAAGAGAAAATTTTAAACTGGCCTGATCAGCAATCTGCATCAGTTTTGCTCTCGCTGAATAAACGTGACTCCAAACTACTTTTTGAGGCCAGAGACTCGTGACCGCCCGCACCAAAGTTCGCAATGTGGTGCCCTTTCTTTTGAAGCCCGAGATCAGTGTTTCACCCGTTTCGCCAAAATGAGACGAAATACGGTAATTTATTGGACGACGGCAGACTGTCAGTCGTGAGACTTCTTCATCCTTAAGGCTTAAATGATGCCTTCCAGAAGACTTTGCCGCAGGCGGCCAACAAGAAATCTAGAAAATTAAACTACCAAGGAAAGCAACTTCTACCGCGCGCGCTGATTTCAAATTTGTAGTATCAGTTACGACGGAGAGAGAATTATGGGAAATGATAGGTAAGGGAGAGGGATATGGGCGGAAGGGGGGGGGGGGGGGGGGAGTTGTGGGGAAAGATGTAAGCAGCATCTTTAGCAAGTTTGTTTGGCTACTGCGGCTTGTTAGGAATTTTTTTTTTGGTACTGAAAACATCATAACAAACAAACAAAAAAATAGGTCAAGTGCAGAACAAGCTTGAAATGAGACTGTTGCTAAAAAATCCTGGAGGTACCTTTTTGCAAATCCAGACAGATATATATCAAAAACAAAGAATGGAAATAAAACAAAAAATGCAATCAAGATTGATGGGCCGTTGCCATTCGCCGTCGGGAGAATTAGTGACAAAATTGATTCCTTCTTCATTTAACTTTAATTTTTAATTGTGTTGGTGTCTATGAGTGCCTTAAAGAGGGTCTCAATGGGGTGGTGGCTTTTACGGTTATCGGCTAAAATTTTGGCTCTTTTTAAGTTAAAAATTAAAGTTAAATATTAATTAACCTGTATTTTTTGTATCTTTATTAATCAAAATAATGGTCTTCGGATCATCTCGGGATGAAACAAGCTATTCTTTTGAAAAATTTCAAGATTTGATAGAACATACTTTTTATAAAGTATTTCACTTCTAATAATATTTTACACATAGAAATGTCAATAGTCAATTTAAAAATAATCTTTGTGAAAAAGCAAAAGCGGACACGCTAACGCCCAACTCAAGATGGGGGCGCGACATTCATTAGAACAGAAATGGCCGTTTTCACACTAGAGACGGATTATTCGTGTGAGACGGGTTATCCGTTTGATGATTCTTGTCAGATAGGTAATACTTCTTACTTTGAAAATGGAATAGTTTCAATTTTGAATGATAATCCGCCTGACTTTAGCCGTCAATTTTGACGGACAGTTTGAAGACCGGATCCGTATCAGTTCCAGATATCCTGTGTAGAGCCGCCCCCTCCCCCCAGAAAAAAATCGGAGAAGTGGTGTGTGTGGGGAGGGCGCGACTGTACACAGGCTAGTCTCAGACGGATAATCCATTTCTAGCTCTAGCGTGAAAACGGCCAATAACAAAATTCCCTTGTCCAGTGTTTTTAATGATAGCGAAGGACTGTAAGGAACGACTGTCTCCCGTTGCCTTGTCCGTAGGCCTCATTACTCCGTTCGGCTAATGCGTTTCGGGTCACGTGGTCCTAGCGAGTCCGAAATGCCTTGACCAAGATTGCGTGGGAAGACGCCGTACAGGGACTAGGCATGGCAATGTCTACCGTGGCGTCACAGAAAAACAGAGAGATGTTGTTTATGGGCAACGTGTTTTACAAACAGTGACATCTCTGCGTGTTGTTTCACTAGTGTTTCGAGGGTACGACCTCCTGAAAATCGCAAATATTGATCCCCAGCAAGAAGCCACACTTTCGCTATGGAAAAAATTAGTTCCCCGAGAGAGTGGAGGAAATGGAGCCTAAGTCTTGGTCAACACCTAAAAGGCGCTTCGCCTAACGTGCGTACGGAGTCACACTAGCCGGGAAATAAAAAAACGCAACCATAAGTGTGTTTAGTACCTCCCTTAAAAGTAGCAAATCTAGGGAACATTAGTTTACGGTTAACTCTTTTTTACTCTATTTACGGCTAACGGTTAAGAGTTTTCAATTTTTACGGCTATCGACTGAATTTTTTCTTTTTTTTTTTTTAATAACATTTATTCAATCAACAATCAACAATCAAAAATACTTACAAACACTACGATACTTACACTACTTACAATACAATATTTAGAATACAATAGACTAAGGTACTTACTCTGTTTACAATGTAAAGACTTACAATACTCAGTACTTACAACACTACCTACTCACTACTCCCACTACAATGCACTATTTACAAGCAGTTCTAATTAGTAATTGTACTTCAAAACCAACATTCACGGTAAACGCACTTATATCTTATCACGGTAAACGCACTTATATCCTAAGTGTCTTAAAGAGGCAGCGATTGTGAAGCAAAAGATACACCAGGTTAATGCTGGAGAAAATGAGCAGAGGATCGAGATATAAAAATGTATACAAAATCAAAGGCTTACTGAAATAAGGGGCTCACATTTTACCACTTTTTGGTAAAATGGGACCTGCAGTGGTCTCTATGTGGTAGAATGATTTGAGGTATTGCAGGAAGCCTGCTATCTTTGGCGAGGTTTCCCTTCTTTTGCTAATCCAGATGTAATTTCTGGCTAGAAGGAAAAGGAAATTAATTTGCTGGCAGTTTTTTGAAGAATCCGGCTTTAGACCAAGTACAACAAATATATCTAATGTGTAATGTTCCGGTGTAATGTGGAGCAAAGTCATCTTAAGAGATAAACTATGCCAGAAAAAGGCCACTTTAGGACAAGACCAAAAAAGATGAAGAAGTTTCTCCGGTTCATTATTACAAAAAGAACAATTTGGGTTGTCTTTTACGTCAATTTTTGTAAAGAAGTCGTTCGTTGATATTCGTCTATGTAAAAATTTATATTGGAATTCAATAATTCTTGTACTTTTAGTATATTTAGCGGCCAACTGGTAGGCTTCCCGCCAATTAATCGCCTCCACATCATTTTCGTTGCAGTCTTTTAGCCATTTCTGTTGATTATGGGATGGTAACTTGCATTTTGTAGAAAGCAACTTGGTGTAAACAAGTTTGCTCGCACTTTGGCATTCTGTTATTCGACTGAATTTTTGGCCGTTTTACGCAACCACCACGGGGTAGCTTTTGGCTCTGACGCTCTGAAAAAGTTATGAAAACGTTCAGTCAAAACATTTGAAAGACTTTATCTAGGTCGGTAGTGCAAACTAGCACTGACAGATGGATAGATACTGTCATTCACTAAGCTTTTGCAAATTATGTTAATTTGTAATAATCTAACTGAGCGGTTTAGGTATTAGCCTGGATCCCCCGCGGTTGCAACTTTACCAGCTTTCATTGACAAACTCCAATACTACGTTATTTTATCTCCTCGATCCAGTCTTTGCGGCGTACACTTCGCTGTTTCTTTAATGGGATTTCACTGCTGCTAACAAAGCTCAGCCTGCTTCTGAATCAAAACTTAAAACAGTCGTGTATCTGTGATTCAACAATGCGGACCAAAAAGAGAGACTTAAGCAGGGTCGTTTCATTGTCACTGACACTGATTCTGGTCGTTGTGTTCAGTGATGAATCGAGCGAGAGACGACAAGAGTCGATCACTTATTCAGCAAAATGCTTTAGAGGATGTTTTCCACATTTGAGGACAAGCACCAAAACAAAGGCAAGTTTCATTTTTTTCACGTTCAATGCTTAAGTAGAGTGCAAAAACAACATTCCTGAAAGACACTTGGAGACAGAAAAATCTCTGCGTAAGTCAAAGCACAGTTTATGAATAATAGTTGCTCTCTTGTCAGGCTAAAATCACTATTCGCATTTCCCTTGTAAAACACCCCTAAAATGCGTGAAGCTACAAACTAACCGCGGTTTTTAAC
>OZ037780.1:30094307-30121807 GCA_964035525.1 Porites cylindrica
TTGCCATTGATTACTTAAACGACTTGTTTTATTTGATAATATTTGCTGTTTTTATTTTCCCTTTTTCGGCAGCTACAAGAAGACAACAGTTTCTTGCATTTGCACACTCACGTAAAAAACGCATCCGTAAAGAACGTTCTCCAGCCACGAGTAAGTCCTGCCAGTTTTGGTCCCTTCTACTACTATCTTATTCTCACTTAATTTCGCAGGTATTTTTCAAATTAATTTCGCGAAAAATCATGAGCCATATTTCGATTTTTCGGGAAAGGAAGAATTGGAGTGCATTAAATTTCGCGATTTTTTTTATTGACCTCCGAACAGTGTCATTAAACAACGGAATTTGCCTTCCTGTCAGATCGTTCGCAAAGAATCAAATTAGCTGGAGATTACTTCTCTAAGTGGGGCCCAGTACCGTCCGGGGTACCACAGGGTACCAAATTGGGGCCGTGGTTATTTATCCTAATGATAAATGATCTTACTTTTCATTCCATTGTTATGGACATTTGTTGATGATACACGGCCTCAAAGATCGTTCATAAGGGAGATGTTTGTAATGCTCAGCGTATCACAGATCAAGTTATACTTTGGTCACCAGAAAATAGAATGCACTTTAATCCGGCCGGACAAATGTAAAGAGCTCAGGATTTCGTTTGCACGTAACCTCGAAGAGTGTCAGGCAGGTTTCGTTCAAGGAAAAGAGCCAGAAGTTGTCAGTAGTACGAAGCCACTTGGGCTCACTATAAGTGACAACTTAAAATGGAACGTAAGTGATCTTTTTAAGAAGAAAGCTAGTAAGAGGAATATACTTTTTACTTCAACTAAAACGGGCACGATTGCCGCCAGTGGATTTAGCTCTATTTTTATACAACGTGTGTACGGTCTGCAATTGACTAGTGCAGTACCAGTATTCTGTAATACCCTGCCGCAGTATCTTATTAATGAACTCGTGCATATAGAAAAGAGGGGCGCTGTCGATAATTATGCCCGGCTTGAGCTACGGCGATACTTTGCTAATTTAATTTTGGACACAACACCTGTAGTATACCAGAATCGCCAAGTGAACAGCACATTTTTCAACACTATAACTTCCGACAAAATCATAATCAGTCTTCAACTTTTTGCCGCCTCGCAACAATCCTAGGTATAGTCTGAGAAACAATCGCGCCTATAACATTCCACGTGTTTGTACTAATAGGGCCAAAACGTTTTTATGCTTGCAGTGGCAAGACAGATGCCACCTTTTCATTAAGAATCTAGACCGTTTTTTGAACACATTGTAAATATTTTGATATACATAATTTTTAAATTCTGTTACATTTTAATTATACATTAGATTTACAATATTTTATATCATATTTTTGATGTAGTTTTTTTCGAGAAATTTGTAATAGTGTTGTAAATAATTGCATAATTCAGCCTTTGTGATGCGAAGCGATCTATCTTCCAATTAATAAAGACAATTACAAACAAAACAAGATAAACATAACAAAGCCTCAGGTTTTCAACAGTCTAAATACGTACCAGCAAACAATTACAATTTTGAATTGAGAATGAAAAAATAGAGGTGCGTTAATAAGTTTTGGGCACCCATGGCTGTGCGCATGCGTAAGGTATTGATCATACCGCGGACTTGGTAGTGTGCGTTTTCTTACTAACTTTGGTCGTATTTGTTGATGTCTTTTATTCTAGAGTGCCCTACATCGTCTCCTTCACAAAATGTGAACTGGTACCCATCAGAATATAATGTGAGCTTCGGAAAATATGAAAACACCAACCAGTGGTATTCAAATTTATCATGGACCCTGATGAACGGTAACATTCTCAATGTTAATAAATGAATCGTTTAGATTATCCAGCCAATTTGACAAGGACTAAAGATGGCCTGTTTAATTTTAAAAACGCGAGTTTCTTAACGTAGCCAAGATAAAAAAATTAATAATAATAATAATGATGATAATAATAATAATAAGTGTACAACAACTGCTTTTTCCCTTACCCTCCTTTACTTTCTTGATCTCTATTTTCCTCTTTTTTTCCTTCAAAAGGCAAAAGTTTAGAGATATCGGATGCAAGAAATGTGCCTTTTTGGCATTATGTAAAAAAAAAAAAAATGACTGCAATTTCGGTACGATTTGAACAATTATGCTAGGATGCATACTTTGATTGTGAAGATACACAAGAATCATTTTCCGGTCCTCAAGGGTACAAATTAAAATAAACCAGTCAGAAATGACGACAAAACACCATATATTTAAGTTGATCCTACAGGGCCCCTGACTGAAAGGTCTTTGACACCAATACCGCTTTGAAAATAAAGTTTGGGTGCTTGGACCTTTACGTGATCACAGTATAAGCAAAAGTGCGGCAAGTAAGTCCTATAAGAGACTATAAAATACCCTTTCATTCAAAGAACAGCCAAATCAGTTTTTCAGAGTGCGAATGGTGCGCGAGCCTGACATACCCTTCCCAGTTTCGTGCTCTGCTTTCACCCTCCTTCCAGAAGCTGTTTTTAGCTCTCACACGGACGCGTAACTCTAACATATGAAACGCGCAGACTTGTGAAAGTTAACGTTGCATGAAAGATATCGAGTTTTGCAATAGTGAGTACCGAATTTAACATTTTTTGAAATTGTTTCTTTCAGATACGCACGGAAATTGGACCGCTGTACTTGTTCGCTTTTCGGTCTCCCACAAAAGTGCTATTGCGCCTGACCTCAAGTGTTTTCTTTACCCAAAGGTATGAACAGAATGTCCTGCTTTTTGTATTGTATCATTCCCTTCCTCCTAGTTTAAAGATATTATTACCTGAAGCATTGTTAGTATAGGAGGCTGTCTGCGAAAGCCGACCTTGGAAGGGCCAAAACAACGGTCTGCAGCTTATGTTGGGAACTCTCTGACCGTGCACAATTTTTATCTTTCATTCACACACCGTGACCGGAAACCTTTTTATTGGTTGTTCCGACATGGTCACGTGCTGCTGAATTCATTGTACGGTCAAGGTCAACAACAAGGTTCCCAAAAAAAAATTAGAAAGGACTTTCTCCGTCTTCATAACAATTACACTTCATCAACAATGCCTGCAAGAAGCGATCGACTTCAAATATTTCTGGAAATACTTGGGTGTGTTATCTTCCTATAAAATAACCAGCAAGCTTACTTCAATGAAATGAAGTTGCAGGACCATTCTGTTGTGATATGGGATGACATAGAATCGTTAATTTTAGACCATGTCCCCAGGACCGAGGTCAGAACCCGCAATGTCCTTTTTGTCCCACTCACACGCCCCAAGCTTTTTAAAAAACATAATATATTAAGTTAAAGCTCTATAGACTTATATTAGACTTTTTAGATCTGAAAGCCGGCATTAAAGAAGACTTCTACGTATTACATCAGGAGTCATACAAAAGACCAAAATTTCCGACAGATCGAAGTTTCTTAAAACGTCACAAGATAATTAAACAGCGAAATTAAGATAAGTGAATGAAATATTTATTTCTTTTTTGTTTGACCTAATTCATTTTAGAACCAGACCGACCTCACACTGAATATTTCTGCGTATGGCTTCAGATATCCAGACTATTTATTCCTATTACAGGTGAGCATCTAGAGTTGCCACAAGCCGGTCGACCTCAGGACTTTCTAAGCAAGCGAAGCGAGTTTTCCGTAGGCATCGAAGCGGGCGACGAAATCGCAAGAGGTCCGTTGCCATATTAAATGGGACGAAGGACTTTTTTGAAAGTCTAGTGAGCATCGAGACTCACATTAATCAGCTTCTTTGACCTGAGTAACTGATTGGTAAATTGGTAAAGTTTGCTCAGCAACTATATATCGTAACTAAATCTTGAATATGAGCTCGAACGTGACGGCCAAATCATTTTCCTTTTCTGAAGAAACATTTATCATATGATAATGGAAACAAGAATATATTAATTAATTTCAAACTTTTGAGACTTGGAAGAAGTGGTATAGCTTACTCGCGACCATCCACACTTTAGGGCATGTGTGGGAGATCGAAGCAAATCGAACTGAACGGTTGTTTCTCTAAATAATTTTCTTTTCCTTGTTACGTTCACTTATTTTTTTAAGTGTTTGTGCCTTTGTTCTGTGTACCTAAATGTGCATTAGCTTTCAATTCTTTTGTTTAATATGTTTCTTTCGTCACACTTGTACTGCTAATGTAATAGAGCACCGTTAGTTTTTGCCACTTTCTGTAACTTATATAAATAAAGAATGCTGAAGAGGCTAAATAGAATTTCTTCGGCAGCGTAGAAAGTGTGGCTGTAGTGTGCTTGGTATTTTCAAAAAGAACGTCATCGGTATCATAAAGGTCAATGTGTGTGAGTTTAACTTTAATTAGTTTTACGAAATCCTTGCAAATAGAAAAAGTAAATCATACTTTATGGGCCTTTCATCAATTTAAGTTAGCATTTCCTCTCCGGTTGTTACCACTGAAAGTTCAAGACCTGGATCTCTTTTCAGATTTCAGGTTTCCCTTTTACTCAGGATGCATTGTCACTTATGGAGACATACGAACCAAACTTGTCGACCACAAGTAAGTGTATCTTGTATTAAAGTGGGAAGGGGCTTATAGTTATTTGCAATACTTCAACTACAATTGCTCTATGTAAAGGAGCAAATGATCGAACTATTTCGAATTCGTAATTATTATTGTTTATGGATTTGTCTTTCTCACATGCTTGCGATAAAAAAAGTCCTAGGACCTTGGGATTTCACATCAAATATCACAATTCACTCAACACTCACAAATTCGTCATCCTCGAAAAAATCAAGCATCATTGTAAGGAGAAAGCTATGCGGCTTTTTCAGGAACGTGGCAGACTTCTAGAAAAAGAAATTACTGTTCTTGAATTAACCCTCTGACGCACAAACCAAGTCTTTTCAGTCAGATGTTCAGTTTTGCCTCAGAGACATTTTGGCAAACTTTATTGACAGTCGATTTCTATAGTTACAAAATAACGGTGGGTCTATAGCAGTACTTTTTTAATGAACATATATCCGTACGACCACTGATATCAAATATCTACTGTCCTGACTGAGCACTGTCTTTCAAACCGAGTTATCTACTCAGCATACTGACCTCCTACTAAATAAACTAATCCAGTAGTGGCACCACTTTACGCAAGAGGAAAATAAATAGAAAATGTTGACTGATATAAAGATATTCTGGGCAGTTTTCACTGGTCTCTCATAACTGTTTGCGATCCAAAATGTAAGTAACTCTTGGTGTGAAAATGGGAGAAAAGTGCACTCGTTTCACTTAAAAGTGGAGAAGGAAACAAGTCGGTGTTGGGTTAAACACCAATTTTTTTTACTAAGTTACAAATATACAAAAAAACCTAGTACGTAATGTAAACTCTAATTTCATGGATTATCCAAGCCTTTAGATTAATGGTTAAGTATTGAGTAACAAATGAATTCAATCAGTTGAGCTTTGAGAATTCTATGATGTTCTTATTACAATGTATTTTGATAAATATCAATGTTTTTACTATAATTGTGTTTTCATTTTTATTACATTATCTTTATTTTATTGGTAGCGACGCATCCTCCAGGTTCATCTACCAAAGAAAAAACTGGTAAGCTTAAAGTACCTTTGATAAGAGTAACGTTAAAGATGTTATCACTCCGAGAATATGTTTCTTAGTAACTTGATCAATTCGCTAAGCTTTTGTTCTTTATGTCTTCATGCCAACGCTCAACTCCCATGCACAAACGTCAAACAGGTGTCACAAGAGTCGACAGAACATTCGAATCATTACGACTCAAATAATGACGATCATCCTCTTCGTTTCTATCTCCGTCGTCATCATTATCATCATCATCATCATCATCAGGGCACGTACCGTAACGTCCTCTTCATTAGCGTTATTGCATATATACATATTGCAGGGGGGATATACATATTGAGGGAGTGTGTTCGAGCAACTCGCTCGCTACACGATGAGGTACCACGAATCTGATTTACATCTTGGCCTTTATTCTTCTTTGACTTCTGCCAACAGCCTTAATCGTCCTACTCTTCTGACTCTTTTCTACTTTTCTACTCTTCTCTACTAACTTCTACTTACTAGTTCAAGTATAGTAGCGGTTTTATAGCCAGAGCTGGACATGTTTGGGTTAACTGACCGGGAGACCTTCAGTATTGAATATCTTATCGCTAACATTGCAACAGGTTTGCCATTGTTAGGGAATAGATTAGCTTACGCACAGCCGCAACTGCATGACAAGTACCAAAGAACCAAGGTCAGCTCTAACACTGCAAACACGACCACCTGTAAAAAACTAACATCTGACAATGCCAAGCGAATAACATTCCTAATATGGCAATAGGTAAATTCGCGAGCTAAGCATAAATCCAAGTACAAGTAAAAATAAAAGATCAAAACAGGAAAACAGTACGTAGACAAAAACAAGACTTAATGAAACAAAAACTAAACTTAAAAGATAAGATAGATCCGTCTTAACATAAACTTTCAAAATACTTCACAACAATATTGTCGAGTTCTACCTCACTAGTGAAATATTTCCTGGTTATTGCCTAGGTAATATCTTGATCTTTTTCTCTCTACCCCCATCACCTCTCAGCATCTTACCCTTCATTCAGGTCATGATCAGTTTTTAATGACAGGTTCTGTAATGTCACTATATTTTTTTAACCTCTTATCATTATATTAACTCGTTTGTTTGGCAGCAACTTACCCTCCAAGATCTACATTCTTTTCGAAATATGGTAAGCTTACATAATTTTAAAGGGCCTTTTTCATTTCAGTAACTTATTACATCACACACTAACAAACAAAAACAAAAAAGGACTTATTATTACTTACTTGCGATCTTCGAAAAGGCCCCGGTTTAATATTCTAGTACAGTTATTTGATGAGGCGGATTGTGATGTGAAGACTTACACTGTAATTTTTAGGGAGTTATTGTAACTCCAAAAATGGAGTAAAAATTTTAGGTACAGGATAACCCCTTTTTTGGGGTTATTTTAACTCCTAATTTAACTCCGAATTTGGGGTCATTTTTACTCCTGAAAAAGAGTTCTTTTTACTCCCAGTCTTGGAGTTAACATTACTCCGAAATGGGATTACTTGTACTCCTTACAGGGGTTGTTTTTACTCTTTTTGGAGTTAATTTAACTCTGAAAGTGGAGTAAAAATTTTAGGTACAGGATAACTCCTTTTTTGGGGTTATTTTAACTCCTCAATATCTGGGGTCACTTTTACTCCTGAAAAAGAGTTCTTTAAACTCCTTTTTGGAGTTAAAATAACTCCACGAAAAATAACTCCACTGTAAGGAGTTAAATTAGCCCCACTAGAGGAGTTATTATAACTCCCTGAAAATTACAGTGTAATATGTGTAGCAGATCGAGAAGAGAGCAGTCCTGTAGATTGTACGTACATACTTGTTTATATCATGCATACGCAAGCCAGATTCAAATAAAGATTACATATATCTTTTAAACATTCAATCTCTTAAGACATTTGCCCGTTCTTTGGCAGTTTCATGAGATAATATGAACCGATATCCTTTCAGATGTTCTTCAAAAAGCTGTTAGTGCATAAGGCATTCTTGCGAGCCTTAAGAATCATTAATTCACTGAGTACTCTCGTTTTAAATCTGCAGCTCAGTATTTTAGAAACCTCCATATTGCAAAAAAGCTGAGCAGGCACCGCTCCGCTATCGTTCAGTGTCGTCAATCGTCCAATAATTTTTCTTATTGTTGTTTTACGACTGACGTTAAACGTAAAATACTCAACCACCTTAAATCAGTACATCCAGCTATGAAGAATAGGGAAATGATTTCGACTTATAAACAGCCTTTTGGGGCAGTTTACTCTGAAGCTGGTACGTCTTATTAATTCTAATTTCATTATAACACTACAAGAGATCAATGTACAATACTAACATATGATATTCTGTTTATGTTTAGTATTTACTACCCCTCCAAGTTTTTCCACCAAGCATCCACAAGGTCCCACAACTAAGGAGAAAGGTAAGCTTAAGGAGTAGGCAATATGCTTGTCCTGTTAGCTAATAGCCAATCGATGAATGTCATTAGCTATTATTAAAAGGGTAGAAATTTTGATCGAAAAAGAGTAGAAAACGGTTTTCAATTAAACCAATTAATAAGGAACTAAAGGTAAATATGTTGCTGGAAAGCAAAGACCAGAAAGGAAAGGAAACAGATTGAAAAAGAAGGGCGCCCTGCCTGGGAAACAAAACTGTAATCTCTACAACGGCATTGCTTTAATTGTGTATGAAGATTCATCCACTGTTTGTGCAAGCAACACGTGTTTGCCAAACTGTTCACAAATTGATCGGTCGAGCATATTGTCTTAATCTGTTTTAGCTGATATCTTAACATTTTCGATTCGCAGATCCAAATCACACCACAGTCGTCTATGCCGTATCGATTTCGTTAGGTATCGTGGTCGGAATGGTCCTTGTATGTCTTGTCACTTCACTCAAGTATTCTTGTCTGCGCCAAAGGAAGATCATTTTGTTGCCCGAAGGTTTGTACAAGATTTCAAGAGAGCGAAGAACGGAGGAGGTAGCGTAGCCGAGTGGTTAGAGCCCTGGACTTGCAATTCGGAGGCCACAAGTTCAAGTCACGCTCTGGCCGCTAGTTGGGTCTCGAGTTCAAATCCTCGGCCACGCTTGTAAATAGCCAGCTGGTTTGCCTCCGGCCAGTTGGTATTCTTAACCCTGTTAAGTTGGATTCAGATTATTTGTTTCAGGCATCTGCTCATTAGTGCTATGAATATTTTATTTATTTATTTTATTGATTCTTAATCATGCTTTCACCGCCCAGCTTGCCAAATTTTTCCCTTGTAGAATCCCGAAAAATTGCAAGTGTTTCAATTTTAATAGTATTACCCTTTTGGATGGCAAATGAGGAGGATTTTGTCCATTACATGTATCCAATAAATTAACGTTATGCTTGGGGAGAGAAAGGGTTTAAGTAAAATGGGATTTTTTTTCTTTTTACCCAATGATACCTCACGTATTTCCGTGTGCCTGTTTATAGCCAATTAAGGGAGCGTAGCAGACGAAAACATATTAAATCAGATGCTTTAAGTGCCTTATAAAGGTGTGTTACTGTTAAGCTGATCGTTAACTCTTATCGCCGGAATGTTTTTAAAAATGAGCTAAGCTTAATAGAGGGTCATGGTATATAGGTTCCAGACCTTACAAACCCTAAAGCATGCAAATCTGAAGTGATTGAATAAAAAGTCCCCCAAAACCTGGAGATTTCCAAAATATGTGTCACATAAAACCAAGAGGGCAGATAATAACTTTTGTCATGGTATTCCGACTTTATTGGTGGCCTTTGTTGTACTCTCCTGTTGCTCTTTTGGTAGCGATGAGAGTAGTATGATAGGGACCGAATTATCCTTTTTTTGGGGGAGAACCCATTAACACCGATGACGTCATAGCCTTTTGTCTTAATGTCATGAATAAAATGCGGAGGAATCTCATTAAGATGTGGTCATGTGTTACTCTTTTAGTGATTTAACCGGTCTGACAGGTTTTCTAGTTATTTCAAGAACGATAAATGTTTTGGTTTTCGATTGGTTAATCGGAAAACACGAAACGTTCTCATTGTTTAATTCATGGTGCGCAAGGAATAAACGTCGATGACATGGGGTCGGTGTGGGGTCGGTGTGAGGCCGGCCGATGTGGGGTCAATGCGGGGTCAATGTTGGGTCCATGTAAGGCCGATATAGAGTCGATGTGAGGTCGATGTGGGGTCGGTGTAAGGTCGATGTAAGGTCGATGTAGGGTCGATATGGGGTTCGATGTGTGGTCGATGTGAGGTCGATGTGGGGTCGATGTAGAGTCGATGTGGGGTCGATATAGGGTCGATGTAAGGTCGATGTGGGGTCGGTGTAAGGTCGATGTAGAGTGGATGTGGGGTCGACGTGGGGCCGGTGTAAGGTCGATGCAGAGTGGAAGTGGGGTCGACGTGGGGTCGATGTGATGGAGGGTAAATAAAAAATAAAAAAATCGCTCTAAAAAGAAGTGGTTTGCTTTCGCCCTCATTAATATGCACAATTTGCGCCCCAAGAATAATGGAACCGGAAAGAGGACAGTGTCAGTGGCAGAAAATTACGTTACAGCTAAGTGATTTGAGGTCATAGGAGAGCTACCGCTCATTCCTTCAATAAACGACAATCATACTTTTACTTCCGGTTCCAGCAAGCCTTGGCAGGTCCTTTGTTTCTATTATATTAAGAATACAAAGAATGTGAGAATGAGATTCCTCCGCACTTTTTTAGCACATGACCTTATCTTACGAGATTCCGCCGAATTTTATTACCGACATAAGGCCAAAAGGCCATGACGCCATCGGCGTTAATACATTCCACCGCACGATAATAAGATTCAACCGCAAGAAAGAGGACTAAAACATCCCTACCATGCTACTGATGAGAAGATTCTGTTTCACTATCCACGTCGATAGGACGGGGAGTAGCCATTTTGAGATTGCAGTAAGGCTTTCCAATAGACCTTAGGGAATCTAAGTTTTACGGGAATCAACCCAGGAATCATGTTTCCCCCAACAATTAGATTGATATACATAATGAAAAGAGATTTTTAAAAAATACGCGATTCCTACCGGAAATGTTCGTCAATTTCAAGATTTTCTAATTCACCGTGAGATTTGTAGGCCAAATCGTGAGACCGTGAGTTGAAAGCCCAAACCATGAGTCTTACGGTCAAACCGCGAGAGTTGGAAGGTCGCTGAAACGCTCACATTAAGTACGTTGTGTAATAATTCCATAAAACAGGTTGTTGTCATAAGGAAAACCCCTACAAACAGTTGGCAGTTCTCCCTTGGAAACGATTAGCATTGAGGTGTGGTTGTAACACAGTAAATCAATCCAGATCTATTGAATTATTTATTTTTCTGTTTATCACTTTAGAATTTGAGTACCACGCTTTTATAATTTACAACAAAGAAGATTCATCGTGGGTGGTGCGGAAGCTTCTTCCCCTCCTGGAAGACAAGCATCATTTGAAGTGCTGCGTACATTACAGAGACTTTGAACCTGGAAAGCCTTTCCATGATATAATGGCAGAAACTGTTTACAAGAGTTACAAAATCATAGCAGTGTTGTCAAGTAATTTCTTGAAGAGCAACTATTGCAACTACGAATTAAACCTCGCTAAGTATCGCCTTGTGTATAGGGCGGATAACAGTTTGATTATGATAAGAATTGATGACGCAGATAGCAAAAAACTTCCCCGGACACTTCGCAAGCGAAATTTTATCGACTACTGTAATGTCCTAGAGAGACCGTTTTGGGAAGAAAAACTGCTAAGGTTTCTCAATGTTCAAAACGAGGATGGCGATAATCGATCCGCAATTGCAGTACAGAACCAAGATGTCGACAACAATGAAGCTGAAGGTTCTGCCTTTCCGTCTTTCAACTCGATTGAACTGAGAAAGAATTTCAACAGGCTCAACAGCACGACTAGTAATAACACAGAAGTCTCCCTTGTTAGTCTGCCAAATGAAGAACTGAACCTGGAAGTCTAATCTATTTTCAAGCGAGATCTAGTTCACAGTATTTTCGTTTACTTTATAAAACCTTACTTCTAAGATTTTTGTTCGCATTTACAATCACAATAACATGAAAACGTCTTTGGACAGACAGACACCTGCTAAACTGGCTTAGCCACAAAACATTCGTACAGGACTGATCACAGGACGATGTCATTTTCCTTGAAACAAGATCTATCAAATTGCAAAATGCTTGAAATGATAATTAACATTTCATATTCATGTTTAAATTGGCAGATCATCATTCACGCGCAACCTTCTGCCATTATTCAAACTTGGAAGTTCTGCGTGATGGTTCGGAAATTGAAACTGAGGACCAGCTTAAAAGGAAACCGTTTAAAGAGCCTTTTCAATTGCATATATTCTTGAGTGATAGCACTTACTTGTCAAATGACGAGAGAGTTAGTATCACTACTGAGTCCCTACCTCAGCTACCAGATGGTGACTGATACCAAGCCTATACATGCGTGTGTTACTGAATATTGACGAATACTTAAAGCAAAGCGCAGGCTCACCCGGCTGGCGTAGTCTTTACTTACCCGGTTATCGCATATTTTCTTAAACAAGGTTGTAAATTTAAAACATATATGATAAAGGAGGAAAATAAAAGTGGTGTGAAATTAGGCCAGTCTGCAGTTCTGATCCTTTACCTTGAGATTTTGCATCGGCCACGCATTTTTAGCTGATCATTCACCAGCAAAATGTTTCCTCAAGCTTTCGAATATTTGCACTCGATCTCAATGTCAAAACAGCTCGGACACAATACGGACACAAATTAATTTAAAAGAGCCAAGTCCCCATAGTTCAGAGATGAATGTAGACTGAAGTACAGCCTGTAGGGATTACAGTAATAGCCCGCGTATAAGAACCTGGGTTTTAAGAACCTGTTAGGCTAAAATTTTCATTTTAAGCCCCCTCCACATAAGAACCTATTTAGGCTAAAATTTTAAGTTAGGTTCTTATCAGTGGGGTTGCTGTAAAAGTGTATAGGTAGAAACTGCTGAATTAAGATCATCATCTAGGACATATGCTGTACCTGCACTGAACTGCCTATAGGCATTGCTCTATGGTACAAATAAATGATTTATACTGTATTATCAGATGATATTTATAATATATATAGTATATTCAGATGAAATTCATATGAAAATATAAGAACCTATTTTAAGAACCTCGGTAGCCTAAATTTGCTTTAAGTACCGTTTATATAAGAACCTATTTAGGCTAAATTGAAAAATTCAGGTTCTTATACGCGGGCTATTACTGTATATGACATATCGGCGGTATCTTTAAAGGAGCTCAGTCACAAAATTTAACGAAATGTAGCCAGCAGGAACTGGCACCAAATTGAGAGTGTAACATGAAAAATAATCTGTGCTCAATCATTAAAAGGAGGTATAAGTAACATTACCTCGCCTCGGATACGTCATCAAAGTGAATTGACCGAGAAGGCCTGGAAAAACGCCGTACAGGGACTAGGCAATACGTAACACAGATGGAAAGAAATAAAGAAGATTAAAACGGATTGCAGCTGCTCCACTTTTGATGTTTGTAACGTTTGATGAAAAGAGTCAAGTGAACACAATTCAGAGATGAATGCAGACTGAGGTATACCCGGTAGGGATCATATGACATGTGAGCGGGAACTTAAAGGGAGCTCAGTCACAAAATTTATGGAAATTTAAACAGCAAGAACTGCCACCAAATTGAGAGTATAACAAGAAAAATAATCTGTGCTGAATCACTAAAAGGAGGTATAAAAAACATTGCCTAGTCCCTAGGCCTCATTATTCCGAACGGCCAATGCGCTTCGGGTCACGAGGCGCGAGCAAAGAAGCGAGGGCGTTTCCCGCCCATTCGCCTCGGATACGTCACCGAAGTGAATTGACCTCAAAGGCCTGGGGAAACACCGTACGGGGACTAGGCAGTACGTAACACAGATGGACAAAGATAAACAAGATTAAAAAGGTTTCTACTCCTCCATTTTTGTCGTTTGTAACGTTTAACAATTAAAAATAGTTGGGAGACATTTTTGGACAAGAAGCTGTAATTTTGTCATTTTCCAGTATTTTTTCGCTAACGTTAAGTTAATTCTATTGCGAATAGGGACTTGTAATCAGCCATTTACGAGTTGCCCCAAACCTCTGTTTCAAAGTGACGCTAAGCGCAAAGGTATTGATATGAAAAGGATATTTTAATGAAATCGTGACACAGCTCCCAAAGGATAATTCCGCAAGAGATAACTGATCACACTGAAATTGCGTGAGTTGTCTTCTCCAATAGAGAACTATTCAATGAGACTTAAGAAAACAGTAACTTTACGCGTTCAGAGGGGATTTGATCGAAATAAAGTATATACCAAAATCTTGCGTGGTAAACAAAGTCCTCGTTCTAGCAATGTTACCCTTCGACATACAGCAACATAATGTTGGTAATTCCACGTTCTAGCTCCGTCTGCTCCAAAAATCTGTACGTATAATCTGACGATGGGTTCTATCTGGATATTGCACTACTCCAATTGACCTTCCTACCTAATTAGCTACCTAACTATCTTATGCCTACCTAGCTAGCTACCTACTTACAGTAAGTTACCTACCTACTTACCTACCTACCTCCCTGCCTACAATACGTTACCTACCTACCTATAGCTACCTACCTTCCTACCACCTACCTACTTACTAACCTAGCCACCTACCTACCTGCCTACTTACTTACCTACCTACCTGCCTACTGTAAGTTACCTACCTGTACCTACCTACCTCCCTACCTACTATACGTTACCTACCTTATACCTAACATCCTACCTACCTATAGCCACCTACCTTCCTACCACCTACCTACTTACTAACCTACCCACCTACCTACCTACCTGCCGACGTACCTGGTATACTTACGTACTTCCTGACAAACTGACGTACTTGCTTATATGGTTTGTTTACTTTTTAATGTACACTTAGTTATGTCTGGACGACAAAACTTGTATGCACCGGAAACACTAAATTGACGAAATGGATACGACATGGTAAAATGATCCGAGAACCTAAAAAAGGCCTTCTGTTGAAAGCCTCTCAGTGGGTTGTCGTGTTATACAAAATAAATAATTACTCAGAGATGACTCGCACCATTGAGCGGAAAATTAAATACAGACACATTCGTTAATTTTAAATGCAAAGTAGGCAACTGAATTTATCATGCTCGTTAAGGAGTCATTCGCCTCAGAGAAACTCACGCAACAAAATGCATCGTTTGGTAGCAATGGTTGAAACCAGCACTATTACAACACGAGAGCGATCTACGTTTGGCAAACGCAAGATCGTTTTGATCGTATTCTTAGCTTGGTTAATTGTGGTTTCAATCCAACCTTCTGAAACTTTTCCGCAAAAGACAGACTGTCTACGCTTATGTCGCCTGACTCGAGAAGAAAGCTCCAAAACAAGGATGAGAGCACATGTAAGTAGCTGTTTTTTTGTGGGCACGATAACACCGTAAGAGCTCGATCAATTTGCTGATCAACAAACAACTTTCTGTTCCCAGTCTTTGCTTCGGGTAAATCCACGGAGCTTTATCGGAGTTTCAACCGACGAAAATCACGAGCCCAGCTATAAAACGAAGTTTCGGGAATGAGTTTGATTACGAAAGCTCAGCTTTGATTAGAAAGAAAGCGCGGGTTCTAACGATATCATGATGGCTTAATGAGCTGGTTTGTATATTTTGATTCGCAGGCCTGTTCAGTTCAAACTTCTTCGGTCTTTCTTGTAACAGTACATACGTGATTCTAAATGGTAGATCAGTAAACTGCGAGAAATATGATTAGAGTCTGAAAACACGATTAAGTTTTAACTTTTGGTGGATCAGGCGTAAGAAACTACAATTAGCTGAATTTTGAACGTCCTTAACAGTAAACATTAAGGAGTCGTTTATGCTGCATATACTAATGAGCTATTGAGTAGGTTTTTGTAGCTGTCAGTCAAAACCCATTTGCTTTATTACAGGCCTTGCTTTCTGTCACGTCTCGGCTTGAGCAGTAGTTTTGAACTCGAATATACGTTTACACTCGAGGGAAATAAAACAGTTTGAATAAAAATTAGGCTATCGGATCCCCGAGCGAGGACGGCTTGGTGGACGAATAAAGACCCCAGTTCGTGTCTGTTCGTGCTTTGTTTTTAATATTCCGATAATAAAAGAATTCCTTCGGTGTAATAATGCGTGAATGTCTTGCTTTTTCAAATGCCTTTTTGGAGATAACGATGGAGAACTTATATTGGAAACATTTTTACGTTAACCCGTGAAAGCTCAAGTTTAATATCTGTAATGCAAACTTTACTCGCACTTTAGTCCGTTGGGTAGGTTGTCTTGTTTACAACATTGGCCCACCACCTGCCGGCAATTAATTGGCTATAAACAAACGGCTCTGTTGCGACTCATTGCACTGTATCGAAATATATTATGAGAATCCAATTTGTTGGTATCAAATTTTTCTATTGTAACTAAAATTTCATTACTTGGAGAAGGTGACAACAAGTCCGTAAAAGAATCCGTCCAGAAAGTAGTAACTTAACTCGCATCATTGCTCTGTGGAAAGGAGATAAGAAAAGCTTGCAAAATTACCTGGTGACGTCATTTTCATAAATGTTCTGCCCGTTTTCCAAGAACTACTAGAAGATGTTGTGATAACACCTTTTTTAGTTTATTCAATGAACGTCTCTTAGGGTTTTAAAAAAATACACTTTACTGCATGTCTTGTTATTTGTCTTTCTTTCTTTCCTATGTTTTTGTCGAGCTTATTGACTCAGTTTGTAACACTATAGCTGTTCACATCCGTAAAACAAGTTCCAGTTCTCATAAAAAGAAATCGAAACTTCATACGCGGAGCAGAGCTCTTCTTTCTAACTATTCAAACTGACATTCTATGATTGACGCTCTTTCCTTTTGAGTAAGTGCTTAACGAGCAACTCACAATGAGGTTCGTGACTCTTTCTTTTCTTTCTCACTTACATCAATTTTTTGTGGTTTAATTCTGCTCCGCAGATTTCTCGTAAATTGCTCTTCTGTCCCGACTGTCTGAAAGGAAGCAAAGGTAACTTGACATAATCTGCAGTATGTGCTACTGAATGATTATTATTCCTCACTACTTCCGAGGCTCAATATAGGTTAGCAGGCTGCAGCATATTCCTTTTTGTTCCTCAGGCTATTTATCAATTACATAATATTATGTATAAACATAACAATAACAATAGTAAAAACTGGCTCCAAGGAGTGTATTTCAATCCAACTGGAATTTTGTAGAATCAGGATCTTTTTAATTCATAAGAGGGGGAGGATAAAAGGTCATGAATTTACAGTAATTATGGGAATACCCGAGGTGCCGGCTCGGTCCGTCCGAAATATCGGGAAACCTCAAGTGTCGCTTTTGTCTTTACTGTTTTGTTAATTTAGTAATGTTTATATTCTCAACCGTGAACGCATTCGCAGTACGCGTACTCGACATAATTGCGTTATCGGTAGCTTGAGAAAAACAGCCGACCTTTTGCAACGCCACCAACGGTTCTACGTGGAATGACGTCTAAGGAAAGCGGGCACAAATTCCATCTGGGAAGTGTGTCTGATCAACTGACTGATTGATTAATTGACTGATTGATTGACTGATTGAAGCTTCATCCAATCAGAAGTACCGTTGTTTGGGGCGCATAATGTCGGCTGGGTATATTTGACTACGCCATCGCGTTTTTGAAACGTATTGTAAGTAACTGAAAATATAATTGACCAGCTCTATCAGTTCCTCATAAAAGCCGATTGGAATATCAGGGAATATTTGAACCGCGGATTCAAAATCTATAAGAAGAAAGACTGCCGGAGTCTTTCTTCTCTTAATCTATTCACTATGAAAGATGAAATACTTTGAAATGGCTTTAGCTACAACCACCATATCTCTTATATTAATCAACATTATCATTTCTCTTAACAGATCATCATGATTTAATCAAACAAAGCGTCATTCATAAACAACGCAAAAGAAAATCCATCCAGGAACCACAACCTTCTGGTAGGTTCTGATCATTGCTTCAGCTACTTTAATTTTCGATTGGAAATGGGATCTTAAGTTCTAAGTATTGTTTCTTTGCTGCTCACTACATCTCAAATTGACTTGAAATAAATGCTCAATCCAATCGGCATTTGAATGCATCAGTCTTGAGGGTTATACATTTCCAAGGTGTTACTTTCTTCGTTCTCACTTTTTCCTGCTGGGAACCTTGCTCTCACCAGAATAATACGCGTACTTGTCCTTGGAAAATAATCATTTCTTCAGTTCAATGAATTAATAGAAAATGGATCGAAATTTATTCAACGAATGTCGTTGTTTTGACACTTAGTTACACGACCAAAAAAAAAAGCCGTTACACTTGTAGTAGATCAAGTACCTTCCTACTTCTTAGAAGGCAAAAATCTTTTGTTGAGCAATTGAAAATTTCCGTGAAAATATTATGACTTACTCCGACGATCGATGACTATGAATGATCTAGGTAGAGGGATTTTGAACGGCATCATCGAAAAGTCTTAGAAGTAGGGTAAAAATTGATTTAATAATGCAGGAGTTGTGGCTGAAAATGTGTTTCAGACTGCCCCCTAAACTCACCAACGGCACCACTTCCGGACTGGACACCAGAAGTAAACGTAACGTTTGGACAATACGATGACTCTGAGCAATGGTACATTAACTGCTCATGGACGTCTATGAAAGGTAAGAAAATCCCGTTGAAGACTTTCTGCGATATAGATATGAATGATTGGCAAATGAAGTAGAAACCTATAATGAACTTAATGCAAGTAGACACTAGCTTGCGAAGGAGGGCTAGCGAGAAAGGGATGCGAATAAAAAAGTTCATAAAACCCCTGAATACGCGGCTTCTTTACTCCTCCCCCGCCCCAAAAGACTTTTACCAGGACTAAAAACCACGCAAGCTGGATTTGGAGATGCTTAATCTGCTCATGGAACTCAAAATGCCTTTGGCATTGCCGGATCCAGACCTTGAGATAAGGAGGGGGCCCCGGGTCATCCAAACCCTGAGGTAAGCGGGGAGTCCGGTGTCCAAAAAATTTTTTTCGACCCTTCGGCCATAAGTTTGGTCTAAAACTAAGGAGGGGGCTGCGCCCCCGCGGGTTCCTCCCCTGGATCCACCAATGCTTGGGTAAGCACGTACATGCCTTGACGAGACTCGTAACATTAATCTCACTTTCCAAATTGTTTTATACCTTCCAGATCCGCACAGCCAACGAAATGGCATCTTGATTCGCCTTGAGATCGATATAGGAGATTCTCTCATCAAGCCAGTTGTTTGCTTTAGATTGTCTAAGGTAAGGAAATTAAGGAGCTCACTCATTTATTCGGGTTCAGGGCGTGCGTATCTACATAGAACAAAAAACGGAAAGAAAGAAAGAAAACGCAATTGAACTACTTTATTTAAAACAAACAAACAAACAAAAAAAGATTACGCTGTCATTTAAACAAAGGCCAGGCCAAAATAGTTCAGAACCAAGACTCGCCATGGCCGGAAAATTTCAACGGTGATTAGTTTGATAATCGCTCAATTTCAAGTTTTCTTTTAAATTCATCAAGATGCATATTGGGCGATTCGGTTTAAATCGTCCGATCGGTTTGTGCAGTATCCTAATTCTTTTTATCGGTCATGCTGTTCAATGTGATTTGACGACGTAAAGTAAATGCAGACAGGTCGAACACAACGGATTGTCTCGTAATTTCTGCTAAATAATTGCTTTATGCTAAATTAAGTACTTTTCCAAAATGAAGTTGTAGAAAATTTTGTATTCCACTTTTCTCCCAGGCGACTTCACGCTAGAACATGTTTCAAATAAGCTCAAAATTTGTGCGCGTCCGTTTGATTGATTAATTTTTTAAAAAAAATGTGCATTACCAAGAGATAATTGGACTTGTTTTGGAATTTATTTAATTTACTCTTTTTAAAGTAGGTGTATAGTAAAAAGAAAGAAAAAAGCATTTTACAGGGGACATTTTAATACGAGCACGGAGTTAATACCTTCAGCAGTAAGTTAAAATTATGGCAGATGGGTATCTCAATACATTGAAAGTGTAATGATTATTTGAAGAAGTAGCAAGGGTAATAATCAGCCTAAAAAGAAATATACATTTTGATTTTAGCTAACACTGAAGCTCATTTGTTTCAGACAGCGACATTTTTCCGCATCAACATCTCCTCACTATATAACTACAGTCGTGGGGATCCAGTTTATCTAAAGGCAAGTAGAATTACGTTAACTTTACACTAAGTGTATTCCTTCGCCGTTATTATTTATATTCGCGTGAGGTTATTTTAGCAAAAGCCAATCATCATGGTATACATATATATACATTAAAAAAAACCTTACATACGTCTATTCAAAGCATTCAAAAACAAAGATAAATATATACAAAAAATGCTTTGAAAAGGGAGTTTAATAAGGGGTTGGCCCTATGAAAAAAACTTCCTAAAGAAAACCTTTAAAACATTCTATAAATATTAAAATGTAATGTTGAAAATTTACATCCAAAAAGGTAGTTAAAAATATAACCAGTAAAACCAATATAACCTTTGACAGGAGAAGGAGGGGGCAGAGGAATTTCGGCTAAACATGGTAAAAATGACCTGAGGGCATTTTTGAAGTGATCCCCGTTCCTAACTCTGGAAACTGTTCGTGATTTCTGCTCCCATTGAGTTCCTTAAAATTCATCAAACAAACAAAAAATAAATAAATAAACATGAAGATAGTAGTTCTCTTGGGATAAAAAGTCATCATGTTGAAAATTAAACAGGAATGTTTTCCTCCTAAATAGTCATATATAAATTTTTTACCTTAACTCACCCGGGACCAGTCTGGGAATCGTATATATCTGAGGTAAAGTTTGAAATATGTTTGAAATCCATTGGATATAATCGACAGTGGATGTGAAACAATAGAAAAAAAGGAGTACTTTTATAGTCATGAAATTTTGATTATTTTGATTCCAGTATTCATTGAGGCCTAATTGAATTATTTTGCTTTCTTCCGCCTTTCTAGGTTATTGGAGTTCCTTTCGTAAATGAAACTCTACTATCACGTTATACGCCATATCCTCGTAAGTTAACTTGCAATTTGAAATGTTAAGTTTTACGATAATAATTTTTCAAAATCCAGACTTAATTACATAGTTTATGATCTACCCCGTTCTACACCACATTCCTGTAAGTTATGTACGTGTAATTCAGAATTTTAAGTTTTGCTGTAAATTAAGGTTTAAAAAATTTCTTCATTTTTGATTTCCGAATACGTGGTTTCTTGAACGATGATAATTATTCTACCTTATAGTTTTTTCCTTTCCATTCTTAGAGCTTTCAGCGCTGATGAAAAAGCGACTATTATGTTGGCGCTATATTAAGTATTAAAATTATCATTATCACTATCAATATTATTATTATTATTATTTCTACTACTGCTATTGTTATTATTTGATAGCGACTAGGGAATCGACTACACCATTTGTACCTCCTTCTACAACGACAAGTGCAAATGGTGAGTATCAACTATTACCAATGACTACTTTTTGTCAATATTTCTTTGCCACCCTAAAATCATTATTTTTTAAGAAGCCATATATTTGACACTTGACGTGTAATCTTCCCTTAAGTTACCACAGAAACCACATCTACGTAATTGTTAGATGCCCATATAAATTAACTAGTAAAACTGGAACAGATACCAAGTACCAATAAACACCACGCTTACTGCCAGTTTGACTCAGATCTCTAATATCATCAGAAAGGCTTACGCTCATGATCAGCTGCTTGGGATATTATAAAATTGCAGGTAAATACCATTTTTAATAGTGCTTGCACAGAGCTAAGGTTAGGATTTCGTTATCCATTTCAGGCTCATTTGAAGGAGAGTAGGTGATGGGCTTTCGAAACAACCATAACTCCCAAACAAAATCGCGAGTCTTACGAGTGCACGCATTTTCTTTCGAAGGATGTTATTTACACGTTTTACTCACTGCAACTAATATCTTGAACTTCCAGTTACCAATACTAAATCTTCTCTTGGATGGACACTCAACGGACGAAACGGTATTTTATACAAAATCGTTTTTTTTAAAGCAATTGGCGGCATCACTAATAAGAAAGCTAATTCTAAAAAAATTACTTTACATTACTATCGAGCAAATTAATGAAATTAAAAATGACTATCAGACAAATATTAATCGGATAAATTGAAAATTAATAATTTGCTACAAATAGGTACTTTTTATTTCTTACAAGGTTCCAGTAACAAAGATGCCTATGCAGTTTCCATATCCGTTGGCATCCTGGTTGGCCTTGCTCTAGTTGCTGGTTTGTTGGTGTACTTCTTTCGACCAATAAAGCTGAACATTGAGTTGCCTGCAGGTTTGTTTTTTTAGGTTTATGTTACGGAATGCAGTCTACTATCATTACAGTATAACCAGAAATTAAAAGATTTAATGGTCGCTTATAGCAGGTGGCATCCTCGCCAGACCCATGAGCAGGTGGTCGCTTACGAAAGGTAGTCGCAGTAGACGTTCGACTGTATTATTATTAATTTACCTTCTCTTCGTAGGTATCAAATACCACGCGTTTATAGCGTACAGTAACGAAGATCAGCCATGGGCCGACAAGATCCTAAAACTACTGGAGGGAAAATACCATTTAAAGTGCTGTATACACTACAGAGACTTTCCAGTTGGGAGAAATTTTCAAGACAGTATGGCCGCCAGTGTTTACCAAAGCCACAAAGTCATAGCCCTATTTTCAAACAATTTTGTGCATAGCGAATACTGTAAATATGAATTAGATGTAGCAATAGGACGACAGGTACACAATCGCGATCTCAGTTTGGTTGTTATAAGAATTGATGGAGTCGACTTTGCGCATCTTCCTTCAGAACTCAGGGAAAGAAGCTTGATAGACTACAATGATATTTTGCAAAGACCACTTTGGAAGAAGAATCTACTTGAGTTTTTCAAATCACCACTTCACTCCGAAAGTCACTCTGACAATGGGGAAAATGGGAGTGATACAACTGCAAGGGTTAACAGCACTACTGGCGACAATTCAGATTCGCCCTTAATAGTGTAGTTTAGGAAGAATCTTTGCTGAATGCAACACAACACAAACTTCAATTAGCTGATAGAGTAAGTTTCATACTTCCAGCGAAGAGGAGGAAAGCATATATTGAAAATGTCAAATGTGTAGACTCCTGAAGACCTTCCAATTCAATATTTTAACCACAAATTCAAACTTGAGGAAAAAAGCAAGCTCTGAACGTTGCTAAAGTCAGTAATGCTTCCAGTAAGTGACGACAGGATGCAAAGCGGATTTGGATTGCATCAGTGAAAACAGTCTTTAAAATCACATAACAATTTACTTAAAGAATAAAGCTTCAGATTGGTGGGTGTGGCAACGAAACAGCTATTTCACAACCCTACAAGCAGAACCTCCTTTCGTCTTCTTTTTGATCGAGGAGAAGAAAATTAGGAAGCTCTGTCCGAATCCCGTCGAGCCTACACCTTTGGACAAGTCAATCTTGTTATCTCTGTAATCAAACTAGTTTTTCGAATACCAGCATCCGTTTATTGATAAGTCGATAGTCATAAGTGAGCCCGCTGAACCGTCTGTATTCTGCTTGCAGCAAGCAGCGCCTACTCAACAAAGATCTCATTCATGCAGATTCTTTACCGAGTACTCCTAAATCTAGCAAGCGAAAGAAATTAGGCTCTCTAGGCAAGGTGCGATTGTTCGAACTGATCCCATCAAAAAGTACTTTGATGCGGTAAATTACCTTCCTTTCACTTCCTTAACTGAACATAAATACTTAATACCAATTTTCAGTTGGAGAATATCAAGCTTGTTAACCTCGATATCACGAACGATGCTGCATTCCCTACTTAAGTTATAGCAAAATATATGGAAAAAAACATCGTTGTAGCGAACGCACTTGGCCACTACCCTTGGCCCTTCATTAAATCGAGGTCCCACTGCCCTTAAAACTTAAACGTGTTTGCAACTTAGGGAAGTAACTGACTAGTAAGACGTAAGGCTTAATTAATCATTAAGAACTCATCCAGCAAATCAGAAGACAGTAATATCCTATGAAGCAGAATTTTTTTTTTGAGGCCATTTTTAACTGCTAGGAAAAATATAAGGTACCTCTATTTAGTTTTATTAATTTATATCTGAGTGAGAAAAAATATTCTGAAAATAATTATTCATAAGTATGTTAAGTTATATCCATTCGCCTGTCGAAAAACAATTGCCTTTCTCTTTGCCGTGAGCAAAAAAGACGTTTCAAAACACAAATCTCAATTGACCTCCTTTGATCTCTTTCTTTTTGCCCTCAACTCGGAACAGTCTATTTAAACATCTCTGAAGTGATCACAAATATCCTGGTTAGACAAGAAAAAGCAAGGGAATACTGATTTTAATTAAAAAAAACGAAAATGATTGGCACAGCCAACATATTTCCTAGGACATCCAATATTTCCCTAACCATAAACAGTCTTACATGTTTCTGACTGAAAGAAAACCAAGGTTCTTTTGCTAGGTTCGGAGCTAAGTTTTGGAACTCTATTTGCGATGAACTCCGTCAACTCCTCAAGACAGCTTTCAAAACACATATCAGTGACATGTTACTTTCGTTATTAGAGGCTGAGGACGATTATGATCACGTGTCCATTCCGCTTCAAAAAATAGCGAACTATAAAGTTTAATTTGTACAGTATAAACAGCTTAATTTAGTTTCGCAAGTTACAAGTGGTTGATTTTGTAAATGTTAGTTATTTACGTTTAAGCTTTATTTACTTATTTATGTATATTTTTTATTTATTCGTAATTTACCACTGACTGCTGTAGTGTACCCCTGTATCTACGCCAGCCTCGCACCTGCTAATTGCGGGCGGAAATAGACTTCATGTAAATGTTAATTGTTAATAAGGTGTGTGTGAAATAAAGTATAACCGAAAACAGTGTTAAAAGCGTTCGTAGCTTTTATAGTCCGCCGTTTATATTTATGCGGTATCGTTAGTGGTTAAACCACACAAACTACGCAAACCGCAGCCAAAATAGGAAAAAATGCACAATCACGACAGCTTTTCATCTTCATGCTTCTGGAAAACCTTCGCTCGCTTTTTTGCTCTTTTTTTTATTTTCCCAGTACATTCCTAATTCTGTAGCATGCTTCACCTGACCCTAGAGGTATATCGTGTAGTGGGTTATGCCATCCACCTTTTAAATAGCTGAGGCCTGATTTATTGTGTGTGCGTGGGAAACAAGTAGTACCACGATTATAGGAGAAAACTATGATATTGCAAATTGTACACTGGCTTGCGTCTTAATAAGTCACGAGGCAGTTGTTGTTGCTTTTTTGTTGTCAGAATCGTACGTCAAAATCATATCTGCGGTTTTTAAATGTTCTTACAGTCATAACAAATCCATCACCCTCTCAACCGTACGAGTTTAAACTTTCTGAGTAGCACTAGGGACTCTGAGAAAAAGACTGTATGATTAAATTTAAATTTATTCGCCAGAAAAATATTTGTAGAGATAATGAACAAAGAGAATCCTTCATTAGCCTTTTACACAGAATTGTCATTCACGTACTAAGTGAAATATGCAGAGAAAGTGCATAGTTTGCTATACTGCAAACAAAATGACTCAATAATCAACACTTGCTGTCACTTTAGCTGCAAAAGAAGCTTCTTTGGAGGAAATCAAATGGTTCTCAAACATGGAAAATTGTATGCACAAGTGAATTAATCCTTGGGCTAAAAAATGGCACAAAAAATTAAAGCATTTATGAAAACTGAACTCGAATATAATTAATTTGCCATGCAAATAACGTTTTGATATCTTTATAATCCTGAAAACGACTTTTGCAATACAGTACTATACTTCAACTTGACATCAATTGGCGCTTTTGCACTGGCACGAAAACCATACCAGACAGGGCCTCTGTTCACACGTCGCGCGGATAACTTGGGGTCACATGTCAGAGGTGTGTTCAGACTTTCCTGGGTAGCCTTTCGTGGCGGCACGGAAAGCTATCCAGTATAGTGAGAACACACTCTAAATCAGAAAGATCTGTTTTAGCCCTAAAAACAGGGCCGTTTCGGTGAGTAAAATACAGTCCTATTTTTGGGTCTAATTTGGCTCCCTTAAATCAGGGCCGGCAATACCGTCCAATTAGCTAGGCCTGATTTGGTCCCAGGGCTAAAATGGGCCCTACCGTGGGCTGGAATAGCCTTTTGATTGAGCTTTTTTGGCCTAAATTGTGCTCAAATGGCTCCAGGAAAGGCTGAATCAGACTTTGGCCTGCAGGGCTGAATTGACACTTTGGGGCTGAAACAGATCTTTCTCATTTTCAGTGCATATCCTGAGTTGAGAGAAGTAAAATTGGTGACTTTAAAGATGTTCTTTTTTTCATTCTTTCCCAGAACCGAGACCTCTGAATGTACGGAGCGTACCTAAATTATTCCTATTCAGCTTTTTAAAATTCTTTTTCTTGACTTTCGTATGACAAATTTATTGCAATTAGGCGTATGTAGCCGATTAAAACTTCTCTATCACCGTTGTTTGTTTTTTTTTGTAGAATTATTCTATTTGAGACTCTATGTAAGCACTGCAATTATGATATTTGTACTTATCATTTACAGTAACACTTGACTATAACTTTTGTTTTCTTTAAAAAATCGATGAACACAGGGTGAAATAAGGTGTTTCCGCAATTCGGAAATGTTGCGGAAACCTGATGGTTCAAAATTCCGTCACGTTTCCGCAGGACGGTTACGACGGGAAACGTGTAAGATGAAAATGGAGGCATTGTTTCGTGTTTCCGCAGCGCTTCCGTTGACTTAAACGTGTCAGCGCGTTTCCATTGCGTTTCCGCAAGTGGTTTTGTACTGAGATTTGCTGGTTTTCATGATCAATCCCTGGTTTCTCATATGATAAAATTTGTTTTAACTGTACTGATTACGCTTCAGGCAAGATGAGGAATCATTACGTTGACCTAAAATGTCCGAAAGAACAGAGATAATCGCCTGCGCTAAACTACACGTCGTAAATACTGGAAAAGTGATAGATGATTTCCTCTGTCTTTCTTTTCTAAGAGATTCAAAGATGTGTTATTAAAATTATTAACGCTCCAAACATTGAAGCGTAATTTGAAACAATTTAGAAACAGCAAAATAAATTATAAATGATTTTTTAACACGCTTGCACGCATTCTGCCTCGCTCTGGAGGCGTGAGTCTTATAAGCATGCGTGCCTCGCTTTCACGTTGAATTTTGAATCGCGCGCCCTTTAGAACATTCTTCGCTGTCGGTTCGCCTTCCATTTTGGTGGTTTGTACATGCAGGGCCGTTTTTTTGTGTGAAGATGAGCGAGGAGAGTGTGATAGATTGCGGAGATAGACTGCAGGGAGGAATAATAGTTCGAAAAACTATTTAAATGAAACGCCAAATCCCATGGAAGCGGTGACGAAGGAGTTCAGTGTTCACTCTTGGCGACTCGAATGCTCACTGAGTGTTTCAACAACGGCAGGTACAAAACGCAGGTCACAGGGCACAGGGCACAGGTCACAGGTCACAGGGCACAGGGCACAGGGCACAGGTTACAGGGCACAGGTCATAGGGCACAGAAAACGCAGTAAAAACAGTTAAGACACTCCATTAGGCTTTTTTGTTTTATTTCCGGTTACGCCACAATCAGGCTATGCTTGCCATCGACCATGCTTTCCGGTTTTGTACTGAGGGTTGAACAAGTAAATGGCTAAAGTTACACATTGTATTGGAACTTGAGGAGTTCCTTCTCTGGAGATCGCGAAACGAGGCTTTTTCTTCGCTCCACGC